>JASAND010004667.1:0-10020 GCA_030248195.1 Trissonchulus latispiculum
GTAGCCGCCTGGTCAGTTACAACTTGTGCTCCGACTTGGGACCCTAGAGAAGGCGATTTATATACGTACCAAAATGACAGTCTAGACAGGGCTTGATAAGAAAATAATTTATAGCCGGATTGCTCCACTGGGTAGTTCTGCAGAGTCCAAAAAGTGACTACCTTGGTTTTTTTCCCCGACCTCTATAAAAGGCGATTTTTGATCAAAAATTTCCGGCGAAGCCGGAAAAATTTTGACCAAAAATTATAAAAAATTAGGCAATTTCTGGGCACCTTAAGATGAGTGGGGGGGAAGCCCAAAAAAAGGGGGGGTGGGGCCGAGTGGGGGGGGAGGTGCTCGAGTTTGGGGGGCGCCCCCCGCCCCTCCCCCCAGTAACATAAACCCAGAATAATATAATCTAAACAGAATATTCCACTTAGCTGGGCCTTTGCCCCCCACTTTTTGGGATCCCCCACTCGACCCCTTTCCCCCTCCCCCACTTTTTTGGGCTGCCCCCCCACTCACTGTAAGGTATATACCCAGAAAATGCCAAATTTTTAGGATTTTTTGGTCAAAATTTTTTCGGCTGCGCCGGAAATTTTTTCTCAAAAATCACCTTTTTTCGTGCTAAAACTCGATTTTTGCTAAGACTTGTAAGCATAGTTATAGCAGTGTATATATAATGAGCCGATTTCTGGGATGCTCGCATATTGGACGGACAACCTAAAAAAATCGATTTTCTTCTTACCACGCCAGTTGATTAGGATTAGTAGGCATAGTAAAACCTGCAAATATCAGCTTGTTTTGATGAGCGCTTAATGAGTAAGGTCAATTTTTGTGATTTTGCCATGGCAGCTAAATGGCCAATTTTACTTCTTGGCTTTGTTCCACTGTATTGAAAGACATAGACGTGGTACGGTGCTACTTTTGGTCCTAAAATTGTCCATAGAGCTCTGCTATAGCTATGCAATAGGCGTTCTTCTTCAGGTGTCATGTAGTTTCCGAAAACTGCAGTCTTAGGAGTCACTGACCCCACCAGTCGAGGGTAGCGCGAAGTAAGTTTATTCGAGCTAGAGAGCTTATTACTGCTAAACCAGACGCAATTTTATAATATATCATTCTTAGGATCATAATAAACCTGCTGGCCAAAAAATGAGCCAAATCCCGAACCCAGTTTTGAGATATGGCTTTTTCAAAGTTCGAAAAATCGCCGATTTTGGGCTAAAACAGCGATCAAGTCAAGTTTGGGCCGCCATAGCCGACTAACAGGAAAAGATTTTGAGCTAATATTTTCAGCACATAAACTAAGAGTACCATAGACAGTGTTTTAGCCCAATTTCAGCCAAATCTGAAAAATTTTATTTTTTTCGATTTTTCAACACCCAAACTGTGACCAAAAAATCGAAAAAAATAAAATTTTTTTCAGATTTGTCTGAAGTAGAGCTAAGACACTGTCTATGGTACCTAGGTTATGTGCTAAAAATATTAGCTCAATATCTTTTCCGTTGGGCAGCTATGGCGGCCCAAACTTGACTTGATCGCTGTTTTAGAGGCAGCCAAAATCGGCGATTTTTCGAACTTTGAAGAGCCATATCTCAAAACTGGGTCTAGCATTTGGCTCATTTTTGGCCAGGAGGTTAAGTATGATCCTAAAAATGATATATTATAAAATTGCGTCCATGACTTAGCGATACGTGTAACTCTCTACTCGAATAAACTTGTACTTCGCACCCCCTCGACGTGGTGGGGTCAGTGACCTTGAAACTGCAGTTTTCGGAAACACATGACTTCTGACGAAGAACGCCCTGTTGGATAGCTATAGTAGAGCTCTATCGAGCGATTTTAGGGCCAAAAATATCACCGTCGCTAAACTTCTGCGTCTTTCAATGTCGCCAAAAAAATTAAACCTTCCAGCTGCTATGGCAAAATCACAATTGACCTAATCAATTGAACGCTCATCCAAAAACAAGCGTGATATTTTGCAGGTCTACCATACCTACTAATCCAGAATCAACTGGCCTAGTAAAGAAGAAAATCGATTTTCAGGTTGTCCGCGAGCCAACGACTCCGGATCTGAGACCACTCGGGCGCGCGCCACGCATGTGCGCGTGTGTGTGTGTGTGTGTGTGTGTGTGTGTGTGTGTGTGTGTGTGTGTGTGCGCATTGCCCCAAAATTTTTTGCGTATTTTGGAAAAAAATTGCGCCACGCCTGTTTTCGCTCAATAAATCGATTGTTTGCGTTATTTTATACATTATTTAACGTTTTAAAGCATTTTAAATGCTTAATTTATCGTTTTGCCACGCCAGAGAGGAGCCTTAGAAAATTTTACCCAATTCTTAGCGCGAAAGTGCGTGAATAGAATATATATATCGCCCTTGATCTGACAAAAGAACCTAACTGAAAACTCAAAATTTAAAGTTATGGGCTTTTGAAAATTTCAGCAAAGAAAAAACTTGTTTGTGGATTTATATAGGTTTGTTTTTCGCAAAGTTTTTAGTCATACTCATTCCTGAAATACCTCCGGTTCGGACAATACGTTTGTCTGTCTTGGCTGTTGGGTTCTGTCAGTTTGGTAATTTATTTACTAATTACTTTTCACTTACGTCTCTTTGCCATACCAAAATTTTTTTCATGACACACAAATTTATTTGACCTAACTGCAAAATTTTTTTAAAAAGTCAAAAATCCACAGCCGTAGCTCTGACTTCGGCCTCTTTCGACTAACCTCTGTCAATTTAAGCTTACTGTGCGCGCAACCATGGTCCGACATAAGAGTTTCTAGAAAGAAATGTATATATTCAAGGTTCACGTTGTTTCTATATAAAGTACCTCATAGATAGTGAAAAAGCTCGCATAAATAAAGCAAATAGCCGGTATAATATTTGGATTGACTGGTTTTTGAGAATTAAATGCAATTCCAAACACAGCAGACAAGAAAAGCTGCTAACATGGCGTTCGTTATTAAAGTTAGCGTTATTTTATCAAAAAGGGCATTTCTGTTAACGCAGTAATTTAAAATTAAGTAAGCAGCAGCTACTGTTTGCAAGGAACTGGTACTGACTACTGGATCATTAATAGTTCAGCATTTTACAGGAAAAATTTGAAGAATGTAAAATTTGATGGCAAAAAGACCTAAGTAAGCCATAACAAATATCAAATCAGTGAATGTGTAGTGTGCAATGTGTAGAAATCATAGCGTGTCAAAATGACGTATGTGACTTAGGTCCCGGTAAGAGACCAATTATTAGCATTTCTGAACATAGTGCCGAATGACAAATGGCTTTAACTTCTTCGTTTTAGCTCGTACAGATACGTCCTTCTGCCAGATTAAACTCAGCACATAAAGAAACCTAAATCTGCAAATAACGCCATTTCGACGTCGACCGTTTGGTCTAGTTAGGTCCTTTTGCCAGATCAAGGGCGATATATGAAACATTTATCCGCAGGAATTTGTTGCAAATTGGACTTCGGAACTGTGAGTGTGTTTTCGCAAGAAATTTGCCTTCTGAAAAACATTTTCGCGATTTCACTATCTGTTTTCGACATAAATAAGTACAACGTATTTTGATTATTTAACATTATGTCGTTTTGACGGCATTAAAGAAAGATCAGAGACGGATACGCTAAAGAAAGAACGATAATGTTAAAGCTGGAAACGAAATAAGAACAATTACGTAGATGCGCCGTGCGCCTTAATTTTTCAAGAATGTCTTTTGTAGTTCAAAACTTTTAATTTTAAAGAAATTAATAAATAGTTGATTCAGAAACCGTCCATTTTCGTGTGTTCCAAGAAACTTGTGCGGCCACGTGCGAGGGGTAAGTTTCGTAGAGCTGAACAGATTACATCTTACATCCACAATTTTCATTTTTTAATCATCGCACGGTTCCTGCACTTGATGTGTTGTATAAAATGCTTTGATGCTCCAAACAATTTTGCAAAGTCACTTTTGAAGTAGTGGAAAACAAAACATAGCTGACTTGACTTAACGCCGGAGAGCAGGATCAGCATCCGCTATGGCGTGTCCCCATACAATACGCCGCCACTGAGCCCGGTCTGAAGCCAGATCTTCAATTATGCTCGTTGAGGAGTTGCTCCAAACTACCGAACCATATGTAGTTCTTAGCCAATCAAGATCTTTTTCCACAAGAGTGTCCCAGGTGCGTTTGGCGGCATTTCTAGTACAGCGCCACTCAGCAGGTTTCGGATGTCGCCAGATGGCCTTGCACAGTCGGTTATTTGGCATCCGAGCGACATGGCCAAGCCACCGCAAACGCCGCCGTCGGATAAGCTCTTCGATTGTCGGCTGGTCGCAGCACCTTGCACGGATGTCGGTATTCCTCACTCGGTCCCGCAACGTTATTCCAAGAATACAGCGCAGGGCATGCATTTGGAAAACTTCCAATTTGGAAAGATCTACTTTGTTGTAGGACCAGGACTCTGAGGCGTACAAAAGGATGGGTATGACAGCAGAATTGAACACCTTCATCTTAAGTTTGATGGATAGATCGACAGATTGAAACCAACAGAGCTAGATGATAGGCAAGACACGTCACGGCGAGGTGTCCGTTTCGGTATACGTCGAACTCTAGGTCACCCCCATGTCGCACCGGAAGCGTCAGAGAAATATGGCATTTGCCATTTTGGCAAAAGTTTTCGAAAATTTAGGGTATATAATATAGCAAGCTTAACAAAAAAAAAATCAAAATTCGGTTTTTTGGCTGGAACTTTCGCAAAACTAAACCAAATCGATTACTTTGAGGACCCATGGATAGGTCTTGGGCTAAGCTTTAAAACCACCCCAGTTTCGTTGCTCTACGGCCTACCAGTAAGTAGCAGTAGACGAAAATGTGTGATTTTTTTTTTGTTAAAGGTTTAACGAAAAAAAAATCACCCGTTAACAAAAAAAAAATCAGTGGCGGATCGGATCCCAGAGAGCAGCTAGCAACTTTTTCTCATCAGTTTTGGACAGAGCGCACTAAATAACGTATTTAGAACCCCAAACCGCTAACCTAGTGCTCCAACTAAGGCAACTGACCCCGCCGAAGTCTTAGTGGTCACTGATGGCCCCCGACAGCGTCCAGTGTGAAGTCTGGTGGCTCTAAAGTGCCGTTTTAAAGGCTAAAACGTTGTTTTTTCGTGTTTGTGAGTGATTATAACCTATTTCCAGGCATTTTGGCAGAGAAACTCAGAACTTCGTATGTTGCTGGGGTATGACCCACGGTCACGTGACCCCTGCCGGACCCGTCCGGACCCTCCAGGTACCAACTGGACAGTTCGAAGTGGCTATAAACATGTCCAAGGGGGTTTTCGAGGGCGCTGAATTCAAATCTGGTATTAGTTTTTAGGTAACTATGGGCTAATACTGACTTCTGGGATCACGTTTACCGTCGGACGGTCCAGGCCCGGCTGGTCACCAGGTTGGACTCCCAGAAGTGTCAGGCAACCTCAAAAACAACGTATATAAGGGTTTTCGAGGTCGCTGAGCTCGATTTTGACGTTAGTTTTGCTCTAACTGCTGTTCTGGCTTCAGTAACGAAACATAAAAATGATTTTTTATTTGTTAAAATTTTAACAAAAAAAAAATCACCCACTCCAGGACGGCTCAGAGGTCCGACTGGGAACTTCTATATATGTATCGATAGCCCACAGTCAGGACATGTCACATGCACAATATGGGTTGCCTAGGGTTTTCCCTTAGTAAATAGCAGCCAAAATTCGAACTTCGGTCATGAACGTTTTTGAGGTCACTTTTGGGTACCCTCACTTAAAGGCCTGCCCTGAACGCATGGAGAGGGCCTAGGGGCTCAAACTCACAGGCTGTAATGTCGAGATGTGTGGCTATCACCATGCAAAAAATTGGGTCTCTGCGACTTTCCTGTGAGTCAGGGTGGGGTGATTTTTTTTTTGTTAAAATTTCGGGTGATTTTTTTTTTGTTAAGCTTGCTATATATAAAAATGGTAAAAATTGGCAATTTTTTGGGTTACGGGGGGTTATGGGGGGGAAGTCGAAATTTATGGGGGGCTTTTCATGGGGGGAACCTCGAATGGGGGGCGGTCCCCCCAGTAAAAATAAGCCAGACGTTTTCCCCGCTAACTCCAGGTCATCCCCATGTCGCACCGGAAGGGTCAGAGAAATGTGGCATTTGCCATTCTGAAGTGCAAACCTACATACATACATACGTACATACCCATACATGTATATAATCCGTCTTGGTGTAGGTCTTTCCAGTAGCTCAGGATGGTCCGGCAAAATTCGCCGAATTTCGGCACTTGAACGGACTATATAAACATTTGGAAGCAAGCAGTAGGAGTTACCTAGACTTGTTTTGGAAGCCGCTCTTCAAGATACATAGGCTGTTACAATTTTATGGGTTCTCCCCGCATATTCGAGTCGCCGCTGGACTTATCCTTTGTATAAGCTAAGTCGTCCCAGTAGTTAGCAGTTCATGTGGGTGACTAACATACCGATGGGTTTTTTTGCATTTCGGATTGGACTTTTTCTTCACGCTATATGCGTTATAGAAAACAGGCTGATTTTACCCCACTTCTGGGTTTGCTGCGTAATTCCAGTTTTTCTACAAATGCATGGACTCTTTTCAGCCCTTCGCTCTTCATTTTTATTCTTAATTGTAGCCTTTATAACAGTGTTCTCAACTGTTTTTGTAGAAGTTTTGAATTTGTACATTTGAATCCTGTAAATTTTGTTTTAGGCCACCTTAATCACGTATGCTGGATGCACGCTGTTTGGCGTGTACTTGTATATTCGAGGCAAGCGAAAGAGCCGTGCTTTAGCGGACAAATGAAGATAGAACTGTGTTTTAAAAGACTTTAAAAGACAATTTCGGTTTTGTTTTGTGTGTTGTAGACAGAAAATTGACCTTGTTTAACTGCATGCTTTTTAGTGGTTAATATAGCAAGTCAGTGAGGTTTTCAAGTGATTTGTGCAGTACCATACTATATACTAGAGATGCACCGGGGCCGCCACTACCGGGGCCGGGGCCGGGGCCGGGACCTCATCGTGGCCCCGGCCGGGGCCGGGGCCACCTCGGCCCCGGTACCGGGGCCGGGGCCGGGACCGGGGCCTGGAAATTGGGGGCCCAAAATTAAAATTTTCAAAAATTTTCTGGAAAATTTAAATTTTGCATAATTTTTGATATACAAACGTTACTATCCTTGTTATTATTAATATCGGCGTGAAAACAAACGATTTGTAACACTTTTTGACTTTTGAAAATTCAAAATTTTGATCAAAAAATGTCAAAAATTCACAAAATTTTGCTAATTTTTGGCCCCGGTCGGTACCGGGGCCTGACCACCGGGGCCGGGGCCGGGGCCGGGGCCTGACTACCGGGGCCGGGGCCGGAGCCGGGGCCAGGCCCCGGTGCATCCCTACTAACTGCTCACGTATCCAATTTGGTGGAATTTTGGCGGGAGGATAGACTCAAATTTTATATTTAAGAGTAGAGAACGAATAAAAGTTATTTTAATTATAATTTAGTTTTGATTGTACTGTATTTGTTTGAGTAGCTTACCATTAAATTTGTTGTGTTTTGTAGTCTTAGGCCTTCGCAGTAGACTAACTGATCACGGGATCCCTCGGGCTCCCGCTTCCTTCTCTGATCTCGAAGCAACAATATTCCGAGAAATTTTACAATAGTAGAAAACTTTGCAAATTTGCCGTGCTTATTTTCCTGTTTTTAACGGCTTTTGAGCTAAAAATCGACAGAACGAATTGTTTGCAGAAGTAACCTGACAGACCGAAGCGTCGGCAGAAGTAATCTATTTAAGTCTGACCAAAAAGTGTAGGGAGCGAGATTGTTTTGTTAATAGTGAATTAGCCGTACATTTTGGTGCAGAAGCAGAAATGTATATATATTTTCTGAACCAACCGTCATGGCGTCTTTTGCTTGAAAAGAAATTTGAAAAATTTAAAATTCATTAAAAGAAGCTGATTTTTAATTTCTGAAAGATCAGTAGATGCCACGAACTAGCCGTTTGGTGAAAAATTAGCCAATGTCCCAAACATATTGTTTCCCGAATATAAGCATATTTGGTCAAGAATTGCGATAGTCATTAAAATTTTTCGATTTTCAAAATCCTTTGATCTGTGCCGCTTTTCCAACTTTAACTGGCTATTACTCGCGACTCACTCAATGGAAAAGATTTTTACTTGGATTTTAAGGACCCCTTAAATGACCGCTTTCATGTGATCTATGAAGCTTTTCAAAATTTCAAAATAGATTTTTTTCGAAAAATACCACTTTTTGACCCAAAATTTCAGCAAAGCTAATCCAGCAAAAAATGATAAATCATAGTAGTGTTGTTTCAGTAGCCGATGTCACGGTGAAATTTTTCCCCCTAGAAATTTTTCCCCCCGGAAAAATTTCACCGGTGAAATTTTTCCCCCCGGAAAAATATCACCGGGGAAATATTTCCCCCCGGAAAAATATCACCAGAGAAATTTTTCCGGGGGGAAAGATTTTACCGATACACTGTAATTGAAATTTTCAAGCAATTATCAACTTTCCAACAGGGTTTTTTTTGGTTTTCGGATTTGCGTCAACCTTGCGTCCAGCTAATTTTAAGTTGCGTCCCGTTAAGAAATTTTGCGTCCAGGTAAAATTATTGTTTTTGCGTGTTTTATATGCAAAAATTGTATTCTTTATAAAAATGTCGCTTATTTCTTCAGTGAAACATAATTTAGTCGTATGAAAAAGACTTAATGGTGATGCTACTGAACAGTAATGCACGATTAGAAACTATGTGAAATACACCCCATAGATACGACGGGGGTCTGGGGGCGGAGCCCCCAGAAGTTGAGAAAATTTTTTGCGATTACGGAAAATTCCGTAATTCAAATGTTCAAAACGATTTAATTGGCATCTGTTCATCTAACACATATCATGACCAATTTTCGATATTATTGACACACATTGTTCAGATGTTTTGATGTTATAGTTAAACTAACTGAGAATTAGTTAAATAGCTATTAAATTAATATCATTCAGAACAAAGACAGTAATCTTGTTTCGAAAACTCTGAGAACTAATGAATCCAGAAAACATTATGGCAAACAAGCAGCGGGGGTCTGGGGCAGTGCCCCGCGTTGGAAAAAAATTTACGAAGTTACGGGTGGAAATCGTAATGAAAATGATTAAAAAGATTAATTTGTAATGGATTACATTTTAACTAAAATGCCTAATGCATTTTTTATTGTAAATTACATTTGTATATTCGCGAATTTTGAGTTGTTTTCATTATGAGAAGTCGGTATCAATAAGCAAGAGAGAGTGTATGCGATAATCAGTATTAATCAAAGGCAAAAACGGTGAAATATTAACGTTGGTTACGAATACGATTGAATTAACCCTTAATGCCAGTTTCTTCAGGACAAACGTTTTTGTTGCTAAAGTTAGTTGCTTTAAATGGACCAAACCAAAAATTAGATGCGTACTCTAAAAATTTGGTTGACTTTTGGTAATTAAGGGATTAACCCCCTGAAGCTGAAAATGTTTTTGAAAATCAAGTCAAGAACAAAATTTAGACTTTAAAAACTGTGCTAATGCAATTCAATTGAATTATATGAACATCATTACATTACGTAATCCCAAAGAATTTGGATATTCGGCTACGGCTACAAATTTTTAGCCAATTATGAGCTTTGACCTATTATGTATCGATACAGGTAGATAACTCAGCCAGTACTGACACATTACAAAGCGTTGGCATTCGATAGCATAGTAGAAAACACCGGGGGTCTGGGGGTGGAGCACTCATCAAACAAGAAAAATTTTGAGAAAATATAGAAAAATTCGTACACTGGAAACATTTAAAGTTTTCACTCTTACAAAAGTAGATTTTCTCCCGAAATAGATCTTGCATCTAACTTGCGTCCATTAAAATTTCATTGATCCAAGATAAAAACTTTGCGTCCAGACGCACTTCTGGACACAAAAAAAACCCTCTTTCCAACGTATTTCTTTCCTAGAATATTATCTAATCAATTGAATAGAATCTGAGTTTTGCTAGCATATTTTTA
>JASAND010004669.1:0-24812 GCA_030248195.1 Trissonchulus latispiculum
CATCAGGTTTATTATGAGTACTCACGACCAGCGATTTGAAATCAAGTGACATAATTTTAACCAAACTGGGGCTTATGTCGATCTAAGTAAGGGCAAACACAAACGACAAGTGTTTATTAATGTTTGGTATACTGGACTTCCAGGTACAAATATTGATAACGCTTTGTATGTTTGTTATATATTTTCAGTTAATAAAGGCTGAATTTTGTTGACATTTGTGGTGTTTTAACGTTTGAAGCCCAGCATAGATTAACATAGGGTGGGTCCCTGGGGATGGTACCCAGTTAATTTTGAGGAGCGTGTACTTTGAACTGAAATTCGTATTTGAGGGGTATGTACCTCAAAAAATAAGTTAGTGAGATTTTTCGGATTTCGAGATTTCAAAAATTTGAAAAATGTAAACTTTTCAATTTTTTCAAAAAAATGTTAAAAATTTCGATGGATTTTAACAAAAAAATAGTAAAGGTTTTAGCAAAAAATTCCAGAAAAGTTTTTGAAATTTTAGTGTAAAACTAATTTTTTCCGTCCGCTTTTAGGTACCCCCTTGGATATTGTTTTCGCTACCCCTTGCCACCGAGGGCGGTAGGGTTTGTACCTTGTCCTGGTTGAAGAGGGGGTGCTTGGATTCCCCCAGATCCCCACCGCATTAATCTATTGTCAGCCAAAAACCAGTCTTTAATAATCGTATAGTATTCCATCCAAAGACTGGGGGTTTAATTTGAAAAATAACTATTGAGACTTTCACTGTTTTTAGCTGTTAAATCCACTTGTAGTTTAAGGACTTGGTGATGATGCACTTCATAGCAACTTTTGGAAACCCTGTGGAATCGGTTTGTGATATTATTCAAAAAGAACCAGTTAAATCTACAGCTACTGTAGTTAAGTGTATAGTTATAAAGGATACTTCGCAGTTAGAACATCTGGAGTAAGCATTTACTGCTAGAATAATAAAGATCATTCAAACTTGTCACTTACAGTACTTCCTGGCCTTCTGGTAAAGATCATAAATAACTAGTGAACTTTAGTGTACATTTGTATTTTATTGTCACTATGCTATGGGTTTTACCACTATCACAGTTCCGCTCCAAACAGAAAAAGTTCTCCATGAAAAGATAAAAAACTGAAAAATCGCAGAACCTGCCCAAGTGCTCTTGCTTTAAGCTTCTTCTGCCCAAGACTTCGGAAAGAAAGCGGCTCAAAATGACCATTTCTTACATTTTTGGGTGCCATTTTTTACTGAGAGCACTGAGAGAGATGGGACTACCACCAATCGATAGAGAATTAAATTCTCTACATTTTAGAATTCAGCATCGTTGGGTCGCCGATGCACCCAGAAAAGTTTTGGGCCGTCAAAGTCGGACAAAGTACGAATTTCTTACAAACTTTATTGCAAAAACACTACGCATTTATTTCCAGGTGCAAGACTTGATTGTGAGAGGGATCAACTATATGTTACCGTAATCTGCATAACCTTCCCTATCGCCCGGTGGAACTGCTTTGCCCCCAACTAATTACAACCGATGTTGCAATCGTTTAAAATAAACACAGAAACGCTAGCACACAATTTGCCGAATCATCCATTTTCTGTCAAAGGGCAGCGTGGCTTTATTTCGTTAGCGACTATTGAACTTATTACTCCACATTTTAGTGCGAGTGTTTGAGAAAAAAGAGCACGTGATCAAAACGTCGTTGTGCAACCGGTGGCTGCTCTTTGGAACAGATGCCAAAAATCACCATTTGTGCCAAATGGCCTCAGCGGGCTAAAAGGGTTAAACATAACATCTAAACAGACACTGTTGTAACATGAAACTGGATAACAAAATTTGTGCCAGCACTTGATATTTCATGACTGGTTCACAAAGCTGACATGTCTTCTGTTCAAACTAATCCCTCATGAGGATTCGATCAATCACGACGTAATGATGCAGCGGCCCAAAAGCTAAGTTTTAGAAACTTTTTGATTTTGCTTTATAACTGAAATTTTAGACTTCTCCCTTTGAAGCTTATAAACAGCTGCACGTCAGCAACGTCAGGGTTGGATTTCAAAGCTCGGTCATACACGAAATTTATCCCAGTTAGATCCAGAATAGAATTATTTCAATTAAATTAGTTACTGAAAATATGCTCCGGCCCGGTCCTGCCCACAAAAGCAAATTTCCAAAATTTGACTAATATTATTTCAAAAACATTTTGAATGCATATATTGGCCCAGGCTAGGCCTACCGCCTTTGGAGCAGAGTTTGCAAGAGCATATGATGAATGTTCATAGGACGTTGCAAACATAGTGTTACACAAAATGACTATACCTGGAGTCTGAATATGGAAATTGTAATTGTCTGTGTTTGTCTGCTTTCTAGAAACTAACAGCTTAAAGCTTTTAAAAGAACACCTGTTTTGCGGAATTAACTAGGAAATTTGGAGCTGGAAGCCACAGACCAGGAATTAAATGCCTCCTAATTCGATGGACTCAGGGGCAAAATCACAAATATCACTACACAATGCTATTAAGTTGGTTATTGGTTACTAACCTTGATGCGAGTATGGAAGTGGAGTGGGAGATGTAATACAAGCTAAGTTTGCAGTAATCTTATGTTAGGCACTAGGTTAGTAAGCGAACTTAGACACTTTGGGAATACGATCATGCCATGATCAGATGTTTCGTAAAGAAGGTCTCAAAAATGATTTCCTTGTGTGTTAGCGAGTCCAAAGACTTTGATAAAGCTTAAATACATTCTAAATCAGCATGTATTTGTGCGTGGTAGTGGTACTACTGTTGATTGGAATCAGGCATAGGCATGGGAGATGGAAAAGGTCCTTCTGTGCCTATGAGTCTGAATTCTGGTCTTCAACTTCAGAATGCTTAAGGCATACAGAACTACAATCAAAACTCCATTTGAAACTTCAAAATGCTTCTATGGTGAGCTTTCTCTAACTTTCCTATCTGAGTACTCGTTCTTCCTACCGCCTCCTTCCTGCAGCCTATGTTTTGTCCTTTTTTCAAACCCTTCCGAGAGGGTTTTATAAATTTCAGCCATCTTAGTCACTATCGATATGTTGTGGGAAGCCTCAGTCGCCAAATAGCACGACTGTGGCTACCCTGGGCGTGACTGCAATAACCGTACGTCAGGACTGCTTGGGGATCTTGTTTTCTATCCTTGATCCTCGCCTCTCCGCTACTTGTCTATTTTCTGGACTCCGGAGGGCAGCATGATAAAGGTCTCGCACGAGAACCACAATACTGGGCACCAAGATAAAAAAATTATCCTCATGATAAAAAAAATTTAAAAATATCAGGTTTTAGAAATGAAAATTAGAAACTGATTGCGTTTATTTGTGCGCCGCAGGTGCTTAACCAAATTTGGTATACAGTCATATATCGATGCATCATTTTATAAGAATTTACTTCTATTTACATAAAATATACAAGTCTTCTTCATCTCCTAGAGGGCTATTTGCCTGATCCCTTTGTATGCAAATTGTACTCGTCACTCTATGCTGCTATGAATATCACTCTATGCATGCTGCCTCTACAGCGGGAGCTATTGATGTAACATGTCCATCTCTTCCTCTGGTGAGGGAGCTATATTTAACGTTTCCAGGGAAAGGGGGAGCTATGTTTTTCACAGCTCCCGTTCTTTACCGGCCACCCTATACTATTCATATCTGAAGGGTTCCATGAATGACAAAAGCAAAAAACACTTAAACTGGCTTGTAGGAATCTGGTGAGGTCCCCACCAGATTCCTACAAGCCAGGTTAAGTATTATATTTTCCTTAACTGCCGTCTTAAATCCTTAAGTATTTAACATTGTAGGAATCTGGTGGTGGGACTGTAACTGGACCTATTAAACATGTTTAGAAAACTGTTTCTTTCAATTTAAAACAAAATTAATTGCTGAAAAGACTAAAGCTGTAACTGTGTTAGCCCAATTTTGTTTAATGTAAAATATATAGTTAATCGTTCAATGCACTGTAGAGAAGCTTTCACTTGTGAAAACAAAGTTTCAATATTTTGTACTCACTTTACAGTTAGAGTATCTGGTAGGGACCCCCTATTGACCTTTACGTCTGACCTTTCCACTTCTCTTTAGTAGAGACCATCGTCTCAGCAGGAGAGCAACGAACGGATTAATTTTCTCTTCAATTTTCGGGGCCCCACCAGATTCCCACAAGGCCTTAAACTTATACTAAAGCTTCAATAGAAACATAATAAAGCAAACATTTTAATACACGACAGAAATAACACCATAATTAGTTTCAGCCGAAGTATACTTCTCTTGAACGCATAGGAAACTCCACAAATCCTCTTTTACCACCATAGGCGAGTTGTTTCCTGATTTTGTCTAGTTTCAAAGATCGTCCAATTGGAATAAAAATATAAGTAGTATCAATCACGGCAATCATTGTCGCCATAGCAAATATCATCAGAATTGTGGCTGAACGCATAGTTCTCTTTAAAAATAAAATCAATAATAATAATTAATATTTCTTGGGCAACATGATTTAGTTCAAACATATTCAAAAAAACCAGCATTAGCGTTATACATTAACACATCCTGAGGGGGCTTTTACCTAGAACCTAAAGTTCTAGGTGGAGTACCATAAAGATAAATTAATGCTAATAATAATAATATAAATTCAAAATTTTTAAAGACGTTAAAGAAAAATTATCAGTTTTTAGAAGAGTTTAATTGTGATCAATTTTTTTGGGAAACACTGCTGAATTTTAGTAAAAATTTCGGCGCAGCCGGAAGTTTTTCTGAATTTCAGTGCGAAAACCCGATTTTTCCCTGGCATTTCTGGTTTTTGCCCAGTTTTTCCTTACCCCTTTTTCCTTTAAATTTTATAGAGAACCGCAAAATCTCAAGGAATATTTCAAACGGTGATTGCTGCTTTACTGAACCTGTGGAAACAGGCTAATCTTTTATTTTTACAAAGAAGCCTTAATACTTTAACTGGTACAGTTAACTTCTACTTTTTCCTTTACATTAATTTTCGTCCATGTTTGGCAATTTCTTCGAATTTTTTGATGTTGCTGACTTTTTACGTATTTTTTACTTCTCAGACGGCATATTTTAACGTGTTTTTAAAATTAAAGTTGAAGTCTTATGGTACTTGAGTAATTTGATATCAAATTTGATGTTGCGATTGTGAAGACATAGGAAATGCAAAAAGTTGTCACTTTTCAAGAGCCCCAGAAAATCTGGGTCTTTCCCATTATCACTCCTCCGAAGAAGTACAGAAGAAGCACAATTTGAGTGATTGAGTTGAAATTTGGTAGGTGTAGGTTTTGGGGACCTGCTGAATTCAAAAATGCAAAAATTTAAAAAATTTTAAAATTTTAAAATTTTAGTTTGTTAAGGGGGGACCTAGGGAACCGACAAATTTTATGAAAAATCTTGCTGAAGCCTTGCTTCTACAGGGGTTTTCTGGGGTGCTGATCACGGAATCTGAAACCCGTTTTTCGATTCAGCTTTTCGTTTTGCTTAATATGGCTAAAGCTTTAAGGTTAAGCTTATCCTGAGCTAAGGAAAGCTGAATCGAAAAACGGATTTCTCAGATTCGTGATCAGCACCCCCAAAACTCGTAAGCAAGTTTTCAGCAAAATGTTTTTCGAAAACATTTTTGGGTTCGCCTTTGGTCCCCCCTTACCAAACTCAAAATTTTAAAATTTTTAATATTTTTTAAAAAAAATTTAAAATTTTTACATTTTTGAAATCAGCAGTTCCGAAAACCTACCCATGCCAAATTTCAACTCAATCAGTCAAATTATCCTTCTTCGGTACTTCTTCGGAGGTATTGGGGATATTGGAAGCCGAAATCTCACGAATGGCAAAATTGTCACAAAACTTTATATCCTATTTTGCCATGTTTCCGCACTGTGATCTGCAAGAATCTTGTGAATTTTTATTTAGGTCTCAAAAACTATTAATGAGTTTGATACTATTTAATTTAGTGAATATATATGTTGAATTTGGTACTAAAATCAAATATACTTCAAAAAAGTGATTAGAGGTTTTAATTCTGATTCTGATTCGAAAAATTCGATTTCTACAGATAACAGAGTACAGTCATGTGATAGACTTTTTTCACATTTCCCATGTTTAGTTTAACACATGCAACCTCAAAATTATTCGACAACAATAAGAATTCCGACTTTAAAGTCAACAAGTGGGCCCCTAAAAGGTGCATTATCTCGCCGCTGACCTTGAACGATAGGAACAGATCTACTTCGTACGTCAATCCCAGAAGACTGTCAGCATGTTCGAATTTTGAACTTGCTATATTGGATTGTGCCTTCGCCTTGGTAGTTCAATCCGCAAAGCAACAGTATCCGAAATTTGTGATTTATTCTATATTTGGCCAGAATTGTTCTGCATTTATATTGTAAGGTCTCGTTCGTAATCTTTTTGCCTACTCTGAATTACGATCGTTTGCGGTACACTTGCCTAGAAGGAGGCTTTAAAAAAAAAAGCCGTCAAAAATTTTGTTTTCATTCAATTTTGACTACAACGTCATCCCATCATACAGCTAAATTGACCAATTATGGATCATATTCCTAATTGGGTAAGGAACAAAGTCAGCGTTCGAGACTACTAATTTCCTCATGAAACAATCTCTGAACCCTTAGAAATCACCTAATCACACTCAACAAATATTGGGGTGTCAAGCAAAACTGCAGTAACTATGTACCAGCAGTAGAAGTTTGCTTGAAGTTTAGCAGGTGCTCGAATAGCCCGGCAAAGCGATTACATAGATATTGGAAAACTATCTAACTTCCTAAAATATTTATAACTAAGGCGAAACTGAGGTAACCGGAGTCACAGAGTGTGAAAAAACAAGCAAAGACACTGAGTAAATTAGAAAGCTAAGGCTCTGACGTTGCTCACTGACAATTTAACAAAGGCTCAATTTAGCGTAATGGACAAAACGAGAGGCGATAATTTAATGCACATCCTTCCTCTTGGTATAATGTTCAGCTTATGGAGAAAAATTAGACCATGCAATGAAAAGACTGCCGAAAAACTAGATATCTAATTAAAAATTCCTGACTGCCAGTTTTCTGCTACATTTCAGGTATACCTTTTTAATTGAAAAGGAAAGCAAAATTCGAAACCATCGGTAGGACTTGCTAAATCATTCGTTAGAATAGAACAGCGTTTTGTAGCACAATAGTGTCAGCCACTATAGTTTTAAAATGTAATATCCAGTAGACTTCAAGCAACCGGTCCAAAATATAGACGAAGATGTTTCGTGATGAATCAAAATGTGTGATTAGCAGAAAGTTTAATTTCTTGCCAGAAACAGCCAGCTTTTAGCTCTTCAGCAACCTCAGTGCTGCTGAAACAAGTAACAGTGTGCAAGAATTTCCGCTTAAATATAGTTTATTCGATTGGCATAGTGTACATTCTGTCAGATTGATCAGAACACGCGTGAAAAATCATGAATGAATTTCTTAAGATAAGTCTTTGCACAAATCAAGGGCGCCATGTCATATAGAACAGTGACATTTCGCAAGGTGGGACTTACCTTATTCTCACAAATGTAATGTAAAGATGTGTAATTTAAATAATTTGTCAAAAGTAGCTACTTCTGGGGCTAGACAGAGGACTCAACCCGATTTGAAACATATAGAACTTGAGCGAAACTTGGCTTGCTCCTTTATACTTCCTGTGCCGAGTAAGATAAAGCCAGTTTGTACCAGCTTCTGTAATCAGGGATCACGAGAACCGATGCTTGAAAGCCCAATCTTGGTGTGATTTACAAAATCACTTATTTCACTGTCAATCAAAGTCCACGCACTGTCCTCAACAATAACAGAGTAGCTAATCAACTCATCTCGACTCATTTAATATTAATATCTGTAATGGGCACTATCATGTAGGTACTCAGTACAGACAAACTATGGACATGATATTGTTATCTGACCAAATTTTAATAAAGACGATTAGCCTGCAACTGGACTGAACGAAATTAAATTAGTTCCTCAGTCATCCGAGGAAACAGATTGTATAAGCTTGCGTCATTTGAGTTTCGTTAATTTTGAGGAGAATAAAACATACGAAAATATTTTGTTTTCGTATTATAGCATACGATATTCCTCCCAGCGCCCCAACAGAGGAAGTACCAAATAAACGGAAATTTAATCTGTGGTAGGTGTTAACTGTTTGCATTAACCATATGTTTCTGAACTGTCGTAAGGAAGAAGCAGTAGCATACTTCCTGCTGTCAAATTATAGTAAAATCGGGACGCCAGTTACCAAGCCTTAAAATAATAGTGTGGGCAGGTTTTACCTTTTTCAGAGACCCAACTTGCTTTCTCACCTCCTCACATTAGTTTTATGAACATTTGGCCGGAGGAATAGCTATCTGATGCTAATATGTCATTCTGCTGTTGATTCCGAAAGAGATCAGATAATTCACGAAAAACAAAATTAAAAGTCTGTGCATTGCAATATGTGTCCTCGAAATGAAAAAAACAATGAATTTTAAGACAGAAGCCGGCCGGCACATTAGGCGTCAGGACTGATCGGTAGGATTATACGGTCGGAGTATAAAACTAATATCTTTTATGTTATGCTATGTTAGGCTTGGCTGTCTGTCTGGTACCATTCTGAATTAACGCTGGTTATGATGTTTCAGACAATGGAAGTGAAACTGAATCTATATTTCAGGTTGTATAGTTATCAGTTATCAGTTATCAGTTATTTGGTTTTAGTCAATTAAACTGAAACTGTTTTGAGAAGAGACCTGAAACTTAAAACTTAAAATCCGAAATTATCTTTGGTAGCCGATTGAAAATGAAACTGAAACCAGCTTGAGTTTGAAAGTCACCACCAGTCTGAAACTCTGACTAAAACTAGTTGTAGTCTTTCCGCAGAACATGAACATTTGAAGGTTTTTGGGTACCCAGATTTTTTGCAGCTATTTCATTATAATACTCTCCAGCGGGAACCTATCATCAATTTATGGCTTATATAGTTTCTGAAGGCTATGTAGAAATTTCACTTTTATGAATGAACTGAAACTCCGTCTGGAACTAAAACTAGAACTGACATTACTGTGTTTTATTGGTTGAAACTTTGAAACTATTAAACTTGTCTGCTGAACTAAATATATATTTGCTGGTCATCCTGCTTTGTTCACCTAAGCTTGGTTTACGCACTTCAATGTCGAACTCGAAGGTGCAATTAAGACCAAAACTGTTTCAGCTTTAATATTAATGCGACAATGTTGTGCATAGTACAACACGTATATTCGATTAAATTGTCGGTTTTTGGTAGGTTTTTGCAGCAGCGACTTAGAACAGAACTATATATTCAGGCACTTAGTATAATAAAATTTTCCTTTCAAAAAATTACAACCTTTACTTGCAAATACAATAACATGAACGCTGTATGTGGATGGACCTATGTGTCTGAGGAGGTTATGTTCAGACATGGCATCATGAAAGTATGGGACCATCAAAATTGAATTGTAGAACAGTCATAAACAGTTACGATTTAAGCAAACAATACAAATTTTATGTTTTCGTATTCAAGTGCTTGAAAGTAAACAAACATTAGAAACAAAAGACCACCTTTTGCGTTGATCTCAAAGAACAGATTAAAATATAGCGTTCAGATAAAACAATTAACTCTACTGCAATTCTATTACAACTAGCTTTTGAGTTTTTCCACTGATTTTAGATGTTCGATTCTTCAGAATAGTTCGACGCCGTATTCATGTGCCGACTTATATTTATTATTTTTAATGATAATTTCCTCTTGTCTTAATTTCCTGCGTATTTTTAATTTTCTCTACGTTTGACATTCATCTTTGCTTTCTATAATTTGGTGTACTGATACATAATGGAACTATTTACAATTGAGAATCAGAAAGATTTATACATCTACGTGATATGGTTGAAAATTATACAGTAAATTTTCACATCTCCAGCTCAGTTTCGTCCTTTACTACGGTCTACTTTTGTCGTTGTTCAATTTTCCTATGGACAGTACTAGATATTCTCACATTCAATTTATTAACATAGAAAAATAGCAAAACAAAAGGAATGAAATAGTTCAATTAGCTGTTTGTTGCATTAGTTTCAATGTAGTTGAAGAGGCTTTCGTCATTAGGCAGCTTCGTAGACTTGTGATTCTGCTCCTCTGAAACAAAAGGATCAAAAAAGTTGTTTTACAAATTACAAAGTAAGGGACATGTAAATGCTACATATCCACTAAAAAAACTGTTGTATTCAGTCCTCTCCCCACAGGGGGGTAGGAGTCGCAGGGTGGGGATTAGTCACGCCGAAGGGGGTTATTGAATAGTTCTAGAGAAAATTTTGTATGATTTTTCAAAGAAACTTAAGCTGCCACTAGCAGGGGGGCTTATATACGTCCATAAATGTGAATGTCATGTCCAGCAAGTTCGAAGCTAATTTAAATTGAAAGGAATGCAAAAGTACATCAGCTTTAATAGCAGTTTTCGGTCCAGCGAATTTTCAGTCAAGTGTCAAGCGAATGTGTCTGTGTGTTTTACACTTTACTTGTGTTCATGTTATGCTTGACCATGAGACCTGACCCTTGTCAAGTTGGTCTAGTTCTGATTTGCATATTAGACTTCGCGTTGTTATTTGTATATAGCTGATGCAATGTGTTTTTAAGTGAAAAGGAAAGACGACACTTTGACGGTAATTCTGTAGAGTTGAGGATCGTTCATGTTCTAAGGCTATAGTTTGTGTTAAAGTGATTGCGAAACGATTGCTTAATCCTTTTCCCTTTTCTTGTCAAGTTTATGAGGCAATCCTGAGCGTCTTGAAATTTTTCTGATTATTTAATATTGTGCTCTGTGCAATTTTGAATTATTAGAAAGGTGAAATTTATAGCTAAATGATTTTTCATCATATCACGGAGTTAAATAAAAACAAACAAAATTGTAGACGTCTATTCAATTTACCCATGTATGTGAATGAGATGTGATACCCAGTAAGTACAAGGAACGACTGAAAATGAAAGAAGTGAAAAGCAAAACAGGTATACTAGAAATTTCTCGTCTAGCAGAAATTATCACGAATTTGCAAAAAACGACAGAATGAACAGAAAGTAAAGTTGGAGTTTAGCGTGACCTTTGCATTACTAGAAACGTGCAATTAAACGAAAAATGATTTTACATTTTCTCAAGCAGTTATGTAAGAATATTAAATTAAATTATAAAACAAAAGCAGCAAAACTACGTCGGAACAAAGGGATGACCAAAAATGGTAACTAAAACGACTGATTTCGTGACTTGTGTGATCGTTTACCTTTCTTTCTCTGTGAGCGAGTTGAAATTTATAACAAAAGGAATATAGCCGCTACCAGCTTTTGTTTTTTCAGCTGATCACTGCTTATGAGGCAACTAGACTCCGAATTTTGATGAAAGTTCAGCAGCAGAACTAGACTTAAAAGAACAACTTGTGTGCACTTACGCAAAACAGAAAAATGATGATAAACTTCCATAAAGGAAGGTAACATGAGAAACCTGTTGCTAGAACACCATTTGAAATTGTGAAAGGTGACTTCTTAGAAAATGGAACGAATGCAAGTGTGTGAAAACATGTTGTGTTAAAACATGTTAATACGTATGTGTGTGCGTGTGTATGTATGTGTGTGTGTGTATGTGTCGTTGTGCACATTCATACTTATATATGCATTAGACTTAGACACCAGTTTTTGCGTCTACCGAAATTTCTGGTCAAGCGTCAAGTGTGTGTGTGCGTGTGTGTCTTTGACAGAGATTTATGCACTTCTTTGTGTGCGTCTTTGACTTGACCTTGCTACTTGACTTTTGTCAAGTGGGTCAAGGTGTAAACTAATTTGCATATTAGCAAGTGCGAGCGATTATATGCTGGCAGAAACACTTTTGTTCCCAGAGCAAAGCTATCGATCGCTTTATAAAAAAACAGGAATGATGTAATCTCCTGCGCTTTGTGTTTGGCAATGTTCAGCGAAGACGAATTGTTCAGACACTTGATTGGAAATTTCTCAGGTGAAAAACCGCATTGCAATATATATACTATGTCGCCATACATATATTCAAGTAAAGTATCTGGCTTATCTTTACTGGGGGTGGGTGGGATGGCCCCCACTCGGCGATCTCCCCCCCCCCCATTCAAGGTCCCCACCATAACGCAAATAATTGCCAAATTTCACTTTTTCACCGTAAATGTGCAAAACTTTTTTCGGCGTCGCCGGATTTTTATGGAAATTTTCGCTATTTTAGCTTAAAAACACCTAAAAAATAGTCATTTTTAGCGATTTGTGGCAGTTTTTACACAACAAACGTTAAAATTTGCAAAACGTTTTCAAAAATATGTCCACTAGCGTAGATACGGGGGGGGGCGAGGGGGGGGGGGGGCCGCCCTCCCCGAAATAATGTATAATAAATAAATAAATAAATAATAATAAATATATAAGTTGCTTTGCAGTTTTGCTATTATCTGCGTAATTATTCCCAACATCTTCAGCCTTGGCATAATTGGTTGATATGATCAGAATACGCAGTTCTTAATGGGAGCATCCTAATAGTTTCAGTTTTCGGACAAGGCAGTAAACGTAGAAAATAGTAAATAAAGGTACAAAATGTTGTTAGTCAATTGATAAATCATTTATAAAGAATTAAATGTTTCAATAGCGTTTAATGCGAAATTTAAAAATTTTCTCAACTTCCCCCAGACCCCCCATTTGGGACTTAGGATTGCGTTTTCAGTTGTAACAAGTCGAAAACATGAACCATAGAAGCCTTTTGAATTTATAGGACAACTTGCAGAATAATACGCAGTGTGCATGTTACGCAAAACTAGAAAATTTGACCCCCCACCCTCAAAAGTCATCGGTCAACACCGCCCCCCCCCCTTGAAAATTTTTTGTACCTACGCTACTGAATATGCCCCACCCCATTTTTGCTGCCCCCCAACGATGGGGGGAACTTTGAGTCCCCCGTAGCGCCCCACCCCATAAATTTTGGCCAAATCTGACAATTTTTCGGCAGACATCAATTAAAGACCTTTTAATTTTTAAAAAGTTCAAATTTTGTTAGAATCAATCGGTTCAAATTTCTTAGTTTGGCCATTATAGTTTTGCGTTTTGCACTAATGTTCGTGTTAGAAACATCTAAGTATACAGAAAATTTACAACTCATCTAGCACCTTTATAATATGGAGAAAACCCCCTCAGAGTAGTTGTGCTCTTACTTCGCTAGTTTACCCAGGTGTGTATCAAACTTACAAGAAGGCATTAAAATATATATATATATATATATATATATATAACGTATATATATGCATACATTCATCACATATGCATATTTGAATATATGTATATATGTGTGTGTATGTGTCGTTGTGCACATTCATACTTATATGCATTAGACTTAGACATTAGTTTTTGCGTCTACCGAAATTTCAGGTCAAGCGTCAAGTGTGTGTGTGCGTGTGTGTCTTTGACAGAGATTTATGCACTTCTTTGTGTGCGTCTTTGACTTGACCTTGCTACTTGACTTTTGTCAAGTGGGTCAAGGTGTAAACTAATTTGCATATTAGCAAGTGCGAGCGATTATATACTGGTAGAAACACTTTTGTTCCCAGAGCAAAGCTATCGATCGCTTTATAAAAAAACAGGAATGATGTAATCTCCTGCGCTTTGTGTTTGGCAATGTTCAGCGAAGACGAATTGTTCAGACACTTGACTGGAAATCTCTCAGGGGAAAAACCGCATTGCAATATATATACTATGTCGCCATACATATATTCAAGTAAAGTATCTGGCTTATCTTTACTGGGGGGTGGGTGGGATGGCCCCCACTCGGCGATCTCCCCCCCATTCAAGGTCCCCACCATAACGCAAATAATTGCCAAATTTCACTTTTTCACCGTAAATGTGCAAAACTTCTTTCGGCGTCGCCGGATTTTTATCGAAATTTTCGCTATTTTAGCTTAAAAACACCTAAAAATTAGTCATTTTTAGCGATTTGTGGCAGTTTTTACACAACAAACGTTAAAATTTGCAAAACGTTTTCAAAAATATGTCCACTAGCGTAGATACGGGGGGGGGGGGGGCGAGGGGGGGCGGCCGCCCTCCCCGAAATAATGTATAATAATAAATAAATAAATAATAATAAATATATAAGTTGCTTTGCAGTTTTGCTATTATCTGCGTAATTATTCCCAACATCTTCAGCCTTGGCATAATTGGTTGATATGATCAGAATACGCAGTTCTTAATGGGAGCATCCTAATAGTTTCAGTTTTCGGACAAGGCAGTAAACGTAGAAAATAGTAAATAAAGGTACAAAATGTTGTTAGTCAATTGATAAATCATTTATAAAGAATTAAATGTTTCAATAGCGTTTAATGCGAAATTTAAAAATTTTCTCAACTTCCCCCAGACCCCCCCATTTGGGACTTAGGATTGCGTTTTCAGTTGTAACAAGTCGAAAACATGAACCATAGAAGCCTTTTGAATTTATAGGACAACTTGCAGTATAATACGCAGTGTGCATGTTACGCAAAACTAGAAAATTTTACCCCCCACCCTCAAAAGTCATCGGTCAACACCGCCCCCCCTGAAAATTTTTTGTACCTACGCTACTGAATATGCCCCACCCCATTTTTGCTGCCCCCCAACGATGGGGGGAACTTTGAGTCCCCCGTAGCGCCCCACCCCATAAATTTTGGCCAAATTTGACAATTTTTCGGCAGACATCAATTAAAGACCTTTTAATTTTTAAAAAGTTCAAATTTTGTTAGAATCAATCGGTTCAAATTTCTTAGTTTGGCCATTATAGTTTTGCGTTTTGCACTAATGTTCGTGTTAGAAACATCTAAGTATACAGAAAATTTACAACTCATCTAGCACCTTTATAATATGGAGAAAACCCCTCAGAGTAGTTGTGCTCTTACTTCGTTAGTTTACCCAGGTGTGTATCAAATTTACAAGAAGGCATAAAATATATATATATATATATATATATATATATATATATATATAACGTATATAATATATATGCATACATTCATCACATATGCATATTTGAATGTATGTATATATGTGTGTGTATGTGTCGTTGTGCACATTCATACTTATATGCATTGGACTTAGACATTAGTTTTTGCGTCTACCGAAATTTCAGGTCAAGCGTCAAGTGTGTGTGCGTGTGTGTCTTTGACAGAGATTTATGCACTTCTTTGTGTGCGTCTTTGACTTGACCTTGCTACTTGACTTTTGTCAAGTGGGTCAAGGTGTAAACTAATTTGCATATTAGAAAGTGCGAGCGATTATACGCTGGCAGAAACACTTTTGTTACCAGAGCAAAGCTATCGATCACTTTGTAAGCAAAACAGGAATGACGTAACTTTGCTAAAGTTTGCTATAGCTGCTCTGATAGAATTTGTTTTTGTAAAAATTTATAGAATTCGAACTTTTAAGACGACATTCAAATAAACGACCCCAATTTCAAAGCTCTACAAAATTCCAGCCTACAGGTTGTACACTTGCTGAGAATCTGTACGTATAGGAACTGATAATGAATAATTGCAATAAACTTATAATACTCACCTATAATCGGTTCAAGTCGTTTTTTCATCCCGGCTGGCGTGGCTGGACAAGGCTGGACCAATGTGAAACCTAATTTTTCAGGCCTGTAGAAAAAATATCCATCTGTTACATGGCTGGAATCGATAGTTTTGTGTCTGTTTCATTCAAGCTTTAGAACACATGCATAGCGGCGAAATGATTTTGACGTGAAGGGTCCAATTTGCGGGGGGGGGGGGGCTGCCGCTAACGTGTAGAGGATGTGTCACGCTTATAATACATGCTGTCATACTCTTATGTATTATGTACTCTTGACCGAACCATAGGAAAAAGTTAAAAAGTACAAATTACTCCAATTTATCGATTTTGGTAGAAAACCCTCACCCACTACACATAATATTTTAGAAAGTTGCTGAAAGTATATATCTGTGGTTTGTCATAGGCCATGCTGCTATATACGTCAAACGTCACTGCCAAAGAAAGATATTTATAATATTATAGTCAAGCGGGGAGAAACCCACTTTTCAGATTTTTGGCCTGAACTTTTTTGTGCTATGACATACCGAAATGCTGATTATACCTGCAGCTAGGTCGTGAGTTTTCTTATGAGCCATAGGACATCTCTCTTGAGTGTGCCGTTAACGGTCCCAAACTGGCGGAGAAAAACCCATATGCGGAAAAAACCCGAAAATTTTTGGCAAGTTGAAAGGAGCATTTCTAACCGCTCCAAACGAAAGAGCGGGTTGTTTTCAGTGTAACTGCATCAAAATATATTAGTTTTTCTACAAAATTGAGGTAATATGGTCACTGGAAACTGTTGTATGCTTAACACCAGGGGCGCAGTCAGGGAGCATCCCCACCCCACCCAACCACAGCACTCTACAGCCACTTTGGGTACGCAGTTCTATGACAAAAGTTGCTCAGCTCGCTTAGGGCTTTCATTTGGAACCAAATTTGACCACTTTTGAAAAATTTAATTTTTGACCTAAAATCGCTTTCATTTGATACCTAACTTGATTTCTCGAGCCAAACCTCCCAAAGTTTCATATGCACGTGACGTTATTTGGCACAGCAAGTTTGGGTGGGTGGCTCCATGACAAGTTGTTCCGTTCGCTTAGGGCTTTCATTTGATAACAAATTTGACCACATTTGAAAACTTTTATTTTTGACCCAAAATCGCCTAAAGTCCCCACCCCACCCCACCACAGCACTCTAAAGCTACTTTGATATGCAGTTCTATGACAAAAGTTGCTTAGCTCACTTAGAGCTTTCATTTGATACCAAACTTGATTTCTCGAGCCGAACCCCCCACATTAAAAAGTCTAGATACGCCCCTGTCTCAGAGTGCCAAAGGTCAGAGGGCAGTGTTTTCATTGAACCAAACTTGCTATATCTTGTACCAAGAGTACATAATAGAATAACAGTATGAAACTCTTACGCTACTATGTGTTAAACATGTTTTACATGCTCGGGTCGTTAACTCGGTACCCCCTCCGAGAGTTTCCGGGGGTGGGACCCACTTAGCACTAATTATACGTGCTTTCATATACACGCGTGTCTGCTTGCTGATTCGCTAATTAGCTTAGGCTTACAGTAGGCATTTTATTAGTAATTTTTAATTAATTAATTATAACTTTAATTAGGTTAACGTAATTAAAAAACTAATTCAACAACTCTGTAGCATGTTTTCTGCTCTTTCTAATTATATAAAAATTGTTGCACACTACATTCCTACGAATTTTTGCTTTGTACGCTACAACACTGCAATACGCGAATGTTCCCCCTGTTTGGGGGAGATCGACAGGTATATCCCCCCTCCGTTTGAAGGGGGGGGGGGTAGCCGAAAGTGGTTCCGTTTGGTTGGGGTGTAGTTAAAAGCGGTCACCGTTTGGGGAGGGGTCGCTGAAAGAGGTCCCCGTTTGGGGGGTTCGCTCAGCAGGCTAAGTTTGGCGACCCCTCACCCCCAAACGAGGACCACTTTTTGCAACCTCCCCCAACACCCAAACGGGGACCCTTTTTGGAAATTAGCTGTAACTAGGGTAATCCTTTGCTAGACCCCTCCCCCTAAACGGAGGGGGGTTTCTGCAATTTGATTGACTGTTGGCTTGTTGGCTCCCCCCCATCAAAAGGGGACCTGTTTTTGGCTACCCTCTTTCTTGTTTTGTCGATTTGGTCGACCCCGAACCCCAAACGGGGGAACATTCGCGTATTGTGGGCGGATCACCGTTACGCAATATACAGTTAAGAAAAGCCCTCTAGTTTGTTTGTTTGTTACTCTTCTTCTTAATAATAGTGCACTTATGCACTCTGGCTTATACAGTTACACAACAGCCCTAGCGCTCCAGTCTTTCCTTTATCCACTTGTGACTCTTTTGTATTATGCACTCCTGATATTGTTGCTTGAGATATAAACAAATAAAGTAAACAAAAAACAAGCAAATGAAAATTGTTTATACCAGTAATATCAGCTGTCCCCAGCTAGTTTGGCTGCGGTGACACCACTGTTTAGTGTCGACTGGATAGGAAGCAGCAGCTTCGGCTCGGACGTGACTCTGACTGGCCAATGCTCGACAGGAATAGCATCAATGACTCAGCCGTGCCCAGAACCGGAGTCAAGTGGTTCTGGTTTGGGACGCCACGAGTGTCTGCGGCGCCGACGCCAACACCAGAAGGACCGGGTGATCGTTGTCATCGTCCACAGTGTCAGTCACTGACGGCATTGGTCCCAGGGCGTGGCTAAAATACACAGGAAACCAAGTGAAGAGCTAAAGTTCTATGTGGACAAAACCTATAACAAAATGCACCGCAGAAAAGAGAATATGAGGATAAAATTTCTGAATAGGAAAAGAAATCGTAACCTGTTACTTGAGTGACGACCACAAAAATGGTAACGAGGACAATAATTCATAATAATTCTAATCCACATGTACGTATATACACGCAGTGTTTTTGTTATGCTCGAACACTTTGCGCACTGCCCCAAATTTCTTGCGCAATTTGCAGAAAAGTGGGCTTAGCCGAAGATACTGTAATTTAGCTAAAATTGCTGTTTTGTACGTATAAACTAGCATTTGTTGTCTTACACAAAAGACACTAAAAACAATGTAAATGGCCTGAATAAACACAAACATAAATGTGGGAACCACGCAACGGGGGTCTGGGAACCGGAGCCCTCATATACTGCAAAAATTCTTAAAAAACCCACGTCCAATATTTGTGACTTTTTAGTGATTAATTCTAGTACCTTATTTTTTCTGTGTCTGGAAAAGTGTGCACACGCGTGCGCACAAAGCTTGCGATTTGTGGCAGTTTTTACACAAAAAACGTAAAGATTTGCAAATTTTTTCAAAAATATGCCGCCCCACTTTTGGTGAGCCCCCCACAATTGATGGGGGGCAACTTTGAGCACCCCATATCGCCCCCCCCCATAAATTTTGGCCTAAAAATAAGCCAGAAGTGGAGTTTCTTGGGACACCCACCCACCGGGCGATGGGGCAACTTCGTGTGGGTGGTATAATGACAAAAGTTGTTCGCCTCGCCAAGGGTTTTCATTTGATACCAAACAAGACCAGTTTTAAAGACTTTCATTTTTGACACACAGCGGACCCACTGTGGGTGGGCGCTGTACCTTGGCACAGAGCCAAAATTGGCAGTGTGCCAAAATGACCAAAAAAGGTTGCATGGGAGGACTGCCTACCATCATATATATAATAGTAGTATTGGGCCAAAATGCCCATATCGTTCCAACACTGCGCTGACATATGCGCTTCCGAAAAGCTTTATTAACAGAGGAAAAAACAAACGCACGGTAACTCTCGCCTAGTGCAAAATTTCGAAGTTCGGAATTTTAACAAAAAGCATGGTGGTACTTGTAGTACTAAAAAAGGTAAAGGTTTACCCCAGGGCCCGGTTGCATAAAAACAATTTTCATAAGTAAATTATAATAGGCTATTTGGAACAATAGGCAATAGGCCCTATTAAAACGCGTTCCATAAAACACTATTTGTCATTGGCTCATTTTTCATACCTATTGACGACGAAAACAATAGGTACCTATTAAAATGAGCTCATTTTGTTATGTATAGTTGCACTGTGTATTCAATTCACAGGAATGAAACTACAAACTGTTAAATGAAGCGAAACGTCGATAAAAGAATCTTACAACGGTAAGCAATAATAACAAAACAAAAATAATCGGAAACAATAAAATAATATGAAAGATCAAACAATAAGATTTCACAAGAACTAGGTTTGTTTATTTATTGATACTTTACGTTTGCATGCATTTTATTACATGTTTTAATTTAAAATTTTTTAAAAATTAATGCGGTTTAGTTTTCACGTGAAGCCACTGTCAAAATTTGGTTTTGCTTTGTAGACATTGACGGCTGCGTATGATTCTGTTTTTCATCCATTTTGCCGAAGCAAACTGCTGAATAGCTCATAGAATCATTTATCATTTGAAACAAATTATCTTCTTCGATAATTCGAAAATTTAACTGATTCTATAGGTGAAATTTAATAGGTATTAAAATTGCTTGAGTTTTATGCAACGCTCGCCTATTGAAATCGCCTATTAAATTGTAAAAATCGCCTATTGTAATTGAAAATTAGCTTTATGCAACGCTCACAGCCTATTTACCTATTGCCTATCGGACCTATTGACCTATTGAAAGTTTTATGCAACAGGGCCCAGGAGATATCTCCGTCCTACCACAGGACATGGGGCGCCGGTGCTGATCCCCGGATTCTCAGCCGTAGAGCCAGGAGTGTCACCTCAAATGATGACTGCATCCGTGGAAGGGGGGCTGCAGTTTCGTATCCTGTGTCTCTCTAGCTTGTTGTCTGAGCCCTGTAGCCGTGCCCCAAGCGTGACAGACGTAAAAACAACCGGACCTAACTCGTCCGGAATCGAAAATTTTGACAACTTTAGTGCTAGTAATAGTAGTCGTCATGCTGATTCCAACGATACCAAATTTGTCTAGTTTCGTTGAGTGTTCAGCTGTTGCTTATTTTTGTTTTCGTGTGAGTATATATATTTTTAAATTCAACTGCGTAAAATTAATGCGTATGTATTTACGGGTTTTTAATAAGGTCAAAAGTATCAGAATAATTTTACGTTAAGTGGTTGGATGTTGAATCATGGCGTAAAAATTACTGATTGATACCGGTCACCGGATATCGGGATGATTTTTATATCCGTATATAATGTCCTTTTTGAGAAAAGCACATAGGATCAGATAAGTTTTGGCAAAAATTGCAAATTTTTAAATTTTTTTCTGAAAATATGTTCGAAACCAAGGCTATAGTTTGGTTGTATGGCGGAATCATGTAGCGCACGGAAAAAATGACAAAACATTTCCTGCGTGTTCGTGCATATTTTGAAAGCAAAAATTGCAAAATCTTTGAATTATTTATATAAATTTTTTCTGAAATTATGTTCGAAACTAAAGCTGTAGCTTGTTTGTATGGCGGGATTCCGGGAACCGAAAAACTGACAAAAAATCTCCTGCGTCTGCGTGGGCATTTGACCAAAACGTTTTTGGGACTTGCAGTACTCGTCACGTATACACTGTATATGTATATATGTCGCGGACTAACAACCGATATGGACAAATAAGTTATTTGTCGGGTCAAACAGACGATCTCTGCATGACGTCTGCGCTCATTTTCTTCTCTTTATATGCATATGACATTTATGCATATGTGAGGATGCAGGTAATTATATTGCATGTACGTACGTCTACACCACACCACCGTACGTATATACCTCCACCTGTTATGCATGGAGAACGAAACAAAGAATTATATAGCCTAATTTTACCCTAAGAATACTGGTACTTCAGTAACAGGAAAACGTTAGTTTTAATTTGAAAAGATCAGACAGTTTGTTTTAATGAAACATCAAACAGAGTTTAGTAACGAAATTCTAATTTATCTATTACTATTTAGTAACGAAATTCGGTATCATAGGGGTCGCGGTAGTATTTTTTGTTTGTCGAGCAAATTAACCCTTAACACATAACACTAAAAGTATGAATTATAAATGGATTTAAACGGATGATTTTGCTTTTAATTTTGTAAATTAAATTAATAGGTGTGATAATAATCAAAAAATGTAAAATTTCAGCTTGTTAAAATTACAATTATAATTGAAAATTGTTTTCTTTGCTTCCTTTATTGATGAATTAATGTGTTCATTTAAAGTTGTGCCAAGTTGCTTTTACATTAAAAATATCATTTTAAATTTAAATTGATTTAGTTACTAAAATATGTTCCACTGTGCAGTTTATATAGATTCTGCAGAAGTTTTTAAAAATACTAAACTTGATTGATTTTGGCAAAAATTGCGCCTCACGTTAAATAGAACAGTCTTGTCCCCTCCTTTCTATAATGCGTAATAATTGAGTCTTAACTGCAATTCTATTTGCATTTACAAAAGGAGCAATGTGTGTATAATTCTGTGTATCGTTCTCCATGCATAACAGGTGGAGGTATATACGTACGGTGGTGTGGTGTAGACGTACGTACATGCAATATATAATTACCTGCATCCTCACATATGCATAAATGTCATATGCATATAAAGAGAAGAAAATGAGCGCAGACGTCATGCAGAGATCGTCTGTTTGACCCGACAAATAACTTATTTGTCCATATCGGTTGTTAGTCCGCGACATATATATATGTCACGTCCCAAACCCGAAATCGCACAAAACTAGTTTTGTGAGGCTCAAACCTCACAAAACCCGTTCTGTGAGGCCTTGTCTCACAAAACTAGTTCTGTGAGGTTCATGCCTCACAAAACCCGTTCTGTGATGCCATTTCTCACAGAACTAGTTCTGTGAGGTCACTTTCCTCACAAAACCCGAAATGATTGCAAGCTCAATATTATATTGCTATTTTAAAAGTTTATTGATGTCTTATAATTCTATGACTTCCTGATTTTCAATGAAACGTTTCAACAACAATTTTCGTCAATTCAAATTCTTAAAAGAATGTTTTTACTGGTTCCAAATTTGCAAATTACTACTTTAGTTAATTAATTTACTGACATATTAAGCTTTCGATATATCAAGGAAAGCACCAATTGAATTTATACATAAATAAAATATATAAACAAAATTTTATTTAAATTTTTATATAAATTTTGACTAAATTTCAAGTACGTGTACAAGTATGGTCAAATGCTTGAAATAATATTTTTTAAATTAATTAACTAAACAAACTTAGTTGGGCAAATGAACTTTTAGAACTTCGAATTTCAAAAATGGTGAACTTAAAAGTGTTTACTCATTTTTATACCGGTTACTCTCTGGCATTTTCAGGGTTTGAAAGTGTGGGGGGAAGTTGGGGGGGGGCTTCCGAAAAGTGGGGGGGGCGAGCCCTAGGTACAAATACAAATAAATTTTTAGACCTTTGAGTTTTGACCTTACTTGTACACTTACTTGACAGTCAGTCAAAATTTATATAAAAATTTAAATTAAATTTTATTTATATATTTTATTTAGGTATAAAATCAATTGGTGCTTTCCTTGATATATCGAAAGCTTAATATGTATTTCAGTAAATTAAATAACTAGAGTAGTAATTTGCAATTTTGGAACCAGTAAACATATTCAAGAATTTGAATTGATGGAAATTTGTTGCTGAAAGGTTTCATTGAAAGTCAGGAAGTCATGGAATTATAAGACATCAATAAACTTTTAAAATAGCAATATAATATTGAGTTTGCAATCATTTCGGGTTTTGTGAGGAAAGTGACCTCACAGAACTAGTTCTGTGAGAAATGGCATCACAGAACGGGTTTTGTGAGGCGTGAACCTCACAGAACTAGTTTTGTGAGACAAGACCTCACAGAACGGGTTTTGTGAGGTTTGAGCCTCACAAAACTAGTTTTGTGCGATTTCGGGTTTGGGACGTGACATATATATATACATATACAGTGTATACGTGACGAGTACTGCTATAAATTTTTTCTGAAATTATGTTCGAAACTAAAGCTGTAGCTTGTTTGTATGGCGGGATTCCGGGAACCGAAAAACTGACAAAAAATCTCCTGCGTCTGCGTGGGCATTTGACCAAAACGTTTTTGGGACTTGCAGTACTCGTCACGTATACACTGTATATGTATATATATATGTCACGTACCAAACCCGAAATCGCACAAAACTAGTTTTGTGAGGCTCAAAAATCACAAAACCCGTTCTGTGAGGCCTTGTCTCACAAAACTAGTTTTGTGAGGTTCATGCCTCACAAAACCCGTTCTGTGATGCCATTTCTCACAGAACTAGTTCTGTGAGGTCACTTTCCTCACAAAACCCGAAATGATTGCAAACTCAATATTATATTGCTATTTTAAAAGTTTATTGATGTCTTATAATTCCATGACTTCCTGACTTTCAATGAAACTTTTCAACAACAAATTTCCATCAATTCAAATTCTTGAATATGTTTACTGGTTCCAAAATTGCAAGTTACTACTCTAGTTATTTAATTTACTGAAATACATATTAAGCTTTCGATATATCAAGGAAAGCACCAATTGATTTTATACCTAAATAAAATATATAAATAAAATAAATTTAAATTTAAATTTTTATATAAATTTTGACTGACTGTCAAGTAAGTGTACAAGTAAGGTCAAAACTCAAAGGTCTAAAAATTTATTTGTATTTGTACCTAGGGCTCGCCCCCCCAACTTCCCCCCACACTTTCAAACCCTGAAAATGCCAGAGAGTAACGGGTATAAAAATGAGTAAACACTTTTAAGTTCACCATTTTTGAAATTCGAAGTTCTAAAAGTTCATTTGCCCAACTAAGTTTGTTTAGTTAATTAATTTAAAAAATATTATTTCAAGCATTTGACCATACTTGTACACGTACTTGAAATTTAGTCAAAATTTATATAAAAATTTAAATAAAATTTTGTTTATATATTTTATTTATGTATAAATTCAATTGGTGATTTCCTTGATACATCGAAAGCTTTATATGTCAGTAAATTAATTAACTAAAGTAGTAATTTGCAAATTCGAACCAGTAAAAACATTCTTTTTAAGAATTTGAATTCGAGGAAAATTGTTGTTGAAACGTTTCATTGAAAATCCGGAGAATCATGCTATAACAACTTTAAAATGGCAATGTGTAGGCCCCCCCCCCCCCCCCCCCCCCCCCCCCCCCTGTCTGGTTTTGTGAGAAGTGACCTCACAGAACTGTGAGTGTCGGCGGGTTTGTGAGGCATGAACCTCACAGAACTA
>JASAND010004670.1:0-14557 GCA_030248195.1 Trissonchulus latispiculum
TACACATAGTTCCTACTTAAGTTTATCAATCGTACAGAACTTTTCCTTGACGCGTGAAGTTTCGAGCCCCTTTTAGAAAAATTGAGTTCTTTAAGAGTTGGAGCTTAGTCTTACTTCTCCCCTATAGTCACGAGTGTGTCTATGCTCGAAAGATTATGGTTTCTGGCGTATTTTATGAACCGCTTTCACAATTCTGCATGCGAGCTCGGATTAACACTGGAAAGCCTCGGGAAATTTAGCCGGTAATTATCACAACAAATTTTCTGAAAACGCTAAGTAAATCAGCGGTTCAGGAGTGAACAGTTGCAAACTCAACAATTATTGCATTCAGGCTCAATTTTGTCGACATCTAAGCTTGAGTTGAATAGTTGAATTTCGGTTAAGTTTACTTTATCGTGACCTTTAACACATGAAAATCAGTTTGATCCAGGTTTGAATATGGCCTCTGACTAAAAGAATGTCTACTCACTGATGATACTGTTTAAATTGCAGACATTTAGGTACGTACACTGTTTGGTCTTGCTTATATAGTTTACTCGGAAGCCAACCAGTGTTCAGTAAATTAGTGAATAATTGGTGAGCACATTGAGTTAATGAATTAGTTATGTGATTAACGAACCACCTGGTCACTGGAAATGGGGAGCCGCAGCTTCTGCTCTCGGCAAGCTGAATTGTCAGGGCTGTCAGACTGCGAGTATACTATTCGTGAGTTTCATCCCTCACAAATTTTGGTAGGTACTCTTTTGTTGAACTTATTCAGTTAGAATTTTCTTTTGAGAGCTGCACAAAGGACCAAACATCGTATTTATTATGCATCAAAGGAGCCCGGTCTTTTTAGAGTATTATTTTATCTAATTTAGGTACAAAGCAGGCTTTCACAATTGTCAAAGAACTTTTGAGTTTCCATTTGGACTGAACCGGTTTCTTTAATCAGATATGTTGCAATCTCTTGAGGATAAAATTAATCTATGCTTCTCCAATTACTGTGGCATTAAAAGGGAGTATGCTTTCAGAAATACAAATTTTCCGATTTGTCAGCTTAAACCAGGAGATTAAGGCATCTGCCTCAGCTAGAGTCAGACCTGATAAATGTTCTAGCCCAAATTTAGCGGTAGTAGGTTGAAAATGGCGGTTGGAAACAGGATTGCATTTCACCCTTTTAGCTGAGTCCTTTTTGTCACTTTTTGTAAGAGACATGCTTAAGGATACGGCATGACTATGAGGACTTTGATGTTGTGGAGGTTTCGAGTCCACACTCCCATTTTTGATGAGAAAGTCAGATTGTAGAAATGGAGGATGACTGCAGCTGGAAGCCTGGTCGGAGTAGTACTTTTTCGGAAGCGACTGATCTAGTCTCCAATTACCTGATTTCGCTTGAAAATTGTCTTATTAGATTTAATAACGTTTAACATAAAAATTTGGCCTTTTAGTAATCATAACGTCCCGCCATTCCAGAGGAGACAATTTAAACACAATCGTTGTTTACTAAAACTTTCCGATGACAAATTGACTCCCATAGTTACAGTTAAACACTATTCTTCCTAAGCTATGACAACCATTGTATTTTGTCCAAATAATAAAGCACGAATCCCAGCAGCTTACTCTGGATTTCCCTCTATTAACGTTCATTGTCTGAGTTGAGAGAAAAGAGATGGCCTATTTCAGTCAGTCTCACCAAACTCGTTAGGTCTATGTTAGGGAAAGCTCGCTGCAAATAGTTGACTGTGGTAGATCTCCTGCTGAACTGGAGAGAGAGGTTTTGTTTCTCAATCAGTTAACTCTAGACCAAATTGACGCAATCCTCAAGGACCCTCCTACCAAGACAATAATTTCAATTCGTCATAAAACGTGTTGAGGTTAATTACTTCTTAGTGCTTAACAGTTTAAACTTCTGAATGTCTTTGACGCATAGTCTTAAGAGCAGCAGGGTTTAAATCCCTACGCGTTGTAGTGTCAGCCAACAATTTAAACGCTTAGTCAAGCCACAGGCTCAGGCATTTTTCTGAGATCAGTGTTTTCAGCTTGTCAAAGATCTCCCGTTTCACCGTAAGCTGCGCCTAAGCATCGGCAGCAACACAAGCAATCGATCGAAACAAAACATATTGAAGCATTATGTAGCTAAAACACGACAATACAGGAACAACACTAGCTGCACCACTAAACTGAGCCAACCTTTACACCCCTACCAAACTCGACAGACAAACATTGGCCAAATTTCTAATAGACTAGACTATATACACAGACTGGACTACAATAAGAAAAGATTGAGCAGTGGTTTAACCCAACGCAGATTAACTTATGCCTTGTAGTTTTGGTTTCACATTATCGATTAACTCAAGGATCGCTAACGGAACTTTGCTGGCGATTTTAACACCTTTTGTAATTTCAGGATGACTCAGCCTACACTCTGAGTAGTGCGTTAACGGATCGCCAAATTCAAAGTCCGAATATGCCAGAAATTTGTCCGATCAGTGACTACGAATGTCACGTGATTCAAAAGACTTGGTGTGACGACTTCGAGACGATGTATCATTTGGCCATTACAATCTACGACGGCATGTTTACAGAGGATCCCTCCATGAGACAATTGTTCAATATGGTACCGAGTCGACAGCGGAAGAAGAGCTCAGCGGATATGGAGGAGAATGTGGGATTCAGAAAGATGTCCCTGAAGCTGGTACAAACCCTGGACACGGTGACCAGGAACATACGATCCTACCAAACCTTCGTTGTGCCAACCCTCCTAGAAATCGGTAGGTCTTTCAAAGCTGGTATGCAATGTGGGTACCTATGCATACCATGGTACAGATTTACAAAAGGTCAAGCCACAAGGAATGACAGGTAACCTGGTTTGGGTCTCTTTATTTCAGCGCCTGCGCTGTAAGGTTGCTTATATCAAGAGTGCATAATTGGACTATTATTAAGAAGAAGAGTAAGTCACTTAGAGGGCTTCTCTTCTTGGCATTGCTTATAGGTGCTCCTACCATAATGCGCGAAAGCTCCCCCGTTTGGGGGGGGGGGTCGACTAGTGTACCCCACTCCGTTTGGTGGGAGGGGGGTAGCCAAAAAGAGGATATTTGTGTGACTTTGACGATATATGTTCGAAACTCGTTCATTCCACGTACCAGTAGCGACAGCAGGAAACAATGATGCGAAATTTCGTGTCACCTTATTTTGACAGAGATTCTGGACCGCAAGTGCCACTGAGCCAAATCAGAATAACGTCCCTCGGTTCACAAGTCCTCTATGTCTTGCCACAAACAGACGTTCTGGCTGTTTCTGCAATTTTGAGAAATCTCTCTAATTTACTTGCTAATACAGTGAACAATGCTGCTAGCTCGTCAATAAGCTGAGCCCCAGAAAACTCATTATAGACTTCAAACAAAAGATTGATCTCTTTGCAGCTTCAAGAGTTTTGAAAGTTAATGCGTCTCAGAAACACTGCACAAATGTGACGTTTCTTCTATTGGGGCCTGACAAATTAACTGCAGCACTTTATTGTGAAAGTCTGCTCAACGCAACAGTAGGGCATATGGTAGGCGAAACAATCCAGTAGTCAACACACGATGTAGCAACCTCTCCTTAGATCAAAAGAGTCTGCCTTTTATACTGCTAAAAGCGGGAATCATCAAAAGGGTTTCTAAGTTTAGATTGTTTTGACTAAGGAATTTGAAAAGGTTTGAGAAGGTAAAGTCCGTTTGCTGAAGACAAGTTTCAGCAAACGTTTTTAGAACAAAAATTAGAGAGAATTAAATGTCAAAGATAACTATTGAAACTTAAAGGTTTTACACAAACAAAAACCACCCCCACATAATAGTGAGTGATACAGCTCATTCGGTTCTGGTAACTTAGATTTTCAGAAGCCTTCCTTCAGCAGAGAGCAAAGATTTCACGTGAACGAACAAAGTACGTTGTCGAAATTGCTTTCAGTAAATACAAACGATAGCTTTACCTCTTTACCGTACCTGTTTTCTTTCTACATAATTGTCGTAACGAGAATTGTCCATATGACTCTTTCTGGCCAAAACCTAGCTAGCTACCTGTTCTTCCTCGAATTTGATTTACCAAGTTACTTTAGTTACTTTTTGTAGTCATTGAATGATAGATACAACTATTTAAAGGATAGAATCAAGCTGTTTATCAAGAATTAGAAACAGCGGTATTATGCTTCCATATCTTTCGTACTCCTTGCAGCTTCTTTGCACATGTAAGGAGGACAGACTGTCTGTTTTGCCGTTTCCGGAGACTTACTTTCCCTGTGCGTTGAACGTTGTACGCATTGGATTCAGAATCCGTTTAAAGCTCATTCCACTGAAGCACCCGTGGCTCAGTTGGTAGAGCGTCTACGCGTTAAGCAGGAGACCGCGGGTTCGAGACCCGCCAGGTGCCCGATTTTTCGGGCCCTTGGTGATGTACAGCTTTCTTTCTTTAATTACTCATGAGTCCTCACTTGACATTAGCATGACTTGACACTTGACACTATACTAAGTGTGGCTTTTCGGGTTGAGTTACTGCATCCTGGAATGCTCTACCAGAATACGAAATTTTGAGCAAGTCGGCTCGATCACATTAAGAAAGGATTTATTGAACATAAATTTTTCAGTTCCATCCATCCGTTGTTTCATCCATTTCCTGAGAAGGTTTAGGCATTTAGGCAGTTATTCATACTTTTCTTATTTACTTACAGTTACTTATCTTTTCATCTTCAAGTTATTCATACTTTGTAAGCTATGCATATTAATTGTATCATTAACTGTATCAATATTGTTTATACATATTTGTGTACCTTTTCGAGGATGCGTCAGGATTCGCTGAGAAAACCTTATATTAATGTATTATATAATTATATTACTTATTATGTTAATATATTAATTAATTCTTTCAGGCAATTATTGAAGCTTGCGTAAACTTTTACAAGCATAGAACACAACATGCATCCTCCTCTACACTTACCTCTCACTATTTCTTTAGTATGAGAAATTCCTAATTATATCTTAATCCTCCCATATCTTCTAGTCCTAGCCCGCGTACAATTTCAAATGATTGAACTCCACGTAAGAAATACTGCGAGAATTCTAGTTAACTGATAGGTACGTTTGCTTGATTCAGTCAACAGAATTCAATTCCCGCAAGCTTTCATTTGAATTTTTAATCATTCAATTCCACCATGACAGTTTTTCTTTAGTACAACTGTTTTCCTGTTCCAGGGCGAATGCACTGTCGCTTTGCCCATCGGGGTTTCCAGCCAGAGCATTGGACTACGATGGCCTCGGCGGCGAAGAAGGCCTTGATGGGTCACATCCGCGAACTGGAGTCCCTCTCAGAGGAGGAGGTCGGAGTGGCCTCGGAAGCCTGGCGAGTCCTCCTCGACCACATCATCGCCACCACCCAGCACGGCTTCAACGAAGGCCTCAAGGAACAGCACAATTTGAAGGAATTAACTTAGACATTGAGGTTGACTGCGAATCAACTGTATCATATGTACTATAGTCACATTTTCATAACTACAGTTTCGCACAATCAACAATCAAACGATACAAAACAATTCCAGTATATAAGAAATTACACGTCAGCAGTACAAATTAGAATGACAAACTTGTAGCAGATTCGTTCCCGTACTATTCGGCAGAGACCCCTAGACTCCACAGCGAGAACGGAACAGGAAATCTAACCCTCTAAACCTTCCACCACCTATCCTTAAGCAGACACGGTGCATCGCCTTTGCGAAGTTACTAAAATTTAATGAAAGACACAAAGTTGTCGGCGAAAGGTCCAAATTACACTTTCACAGATTTCTGCACGTGCAATCATGCGTCTTATACACATTAAAGTGTGACTGCTAGAAAAGCATATATTCTACGAAGTTTAAAACTCTTCTTAGTTAAACTTTTTACTTTTCAACTTGAGTACAGAGTGCACACATCTAAATCAATTTAGATTGTTGCAGCTACCCTTAAGGTGCTGGTTTCCTTTCGGGTATTTTTGACTCCTACGGCTTTAGTCCTTTACGCAAAGGGTTAAAACTTACGAAATAACCTATTTCTGTGCTCCTTAACATTTTAGGACCAGTCCCGTATTCTTAGGCCAAAAGATAAGAAAGTTTTGGTTTTTGGCCTTAAGCTCCCAGTAGGTAGACAAGACACGGGTTTGGTTGGTATGGCTGGAAAGAGGACTCGAAAATGAACATTTTTGCTCTTACAACCTTTGAGCTATCTCCAGTGGTTAAGTCAGTATAAACAAAAAACTGTTTTTAGGGTCAAAAAATGGCCGTTTTCGAGGAAATCAGTTTTTTCAAAATTACTGCCACCTGTTAAGGACAAAATTGGCTTAGTTATACTCAATCGATACATCGTCGAAATGCACATTTTATGAATGCCTATTAGCCGGACTTTATTGCTTTCAGCTAGAGATTTGGCCGAAAAACCATTTTGGCAATACTCCGATTATTTTGTTTCGAACATCGATTTCTCAAAAACTGCTCGACGGATTCCGGAAATTTTCGGCAGAGTCGAAATTCGCACTTCTGCGGAGGGACGTTTTTCTTGGTTTGGGCTAAAACATATTGAGTACCTAGCAAGAAAACTCAATGCGAAGTTGCGAAATTTCGTGTTACTGTGCATTTGGCCGATTTTCTCGAACGTTAAGACCTGCTGAGCCAAATCCAAAAAACGTCCCTCGGCCCATATGTCCTTCATATCGTGGCACAAAAAGAACTTTTGGCCGATTCTTCAGTTTTGAGAAATCGATGTTCAAAAACTTTTGGTCTATATTCATCCTGTTAGATGTCAGCTTGTCAGAAAATTTCTGCTACTTTTTTTGCTAATTTTGCCAGGTTCTGTAAGCTCATGTGAATGTACAGATAATAAGCTTTAAAATGATGTATAAAGCTCTTTGCAACTCCCAAAATTGCGAAAGTTATAGCGTTTCAAAAAAATCACCACAAAAGCACTGCACAAAAGGATACCACCACCTTAAGCCGGGTTCACACTGGAGTCTTAAGTCTTTAGTTTTAAGTAGTTAGTTTTAAGTCTTATGTCTTTAGTCTTTACTGGATTTGATTCACACTGACGTCTTTAGTCTTTAGTCGTAAGTCTTAAGTAGCAAGCTAAAAACCTTAAGACTAACGACTAAAGACTGCAGTGAGAATCAAGCGAGTCTTAAGTCTTAAGTCTTTAGCAGCCTAAGACTTACGACCTTATGGCTTAAGACTCAGTGTGAACCAATTTCCCAAGTTTTAAGCCCTAAAGACTTAAGGCTTGCGACTTAAGACTCCAGTGTCAACCCGGCTTTAGTAGACCAGTGCACATTTGCCGGCGGCGTAGTCGTTACAAATATCCAGTCTGTCAATCAGTTGGCTGTAATAAAATTGTACTTTGAGCACAACTAGGTGAGTAGTATAGATGATCCGTACCCCCCCCCGTATCTTTAATACATGATGTGTTAATCATATAACGTCGTCTTGTTGGAAGGGTATTTTTTATAAAAATCAATACTGCTCTCGTCAGCTGTTATATGACAGCTAATTAATTTAACAGCTAGACACCACAAAACAGCTGTGGTTTGCTATAAAAAACATGTTTAATTATATCACGTGATGCTTACATACGTCAAAGCCAACAATTAGCTATCTCTAGACTAGCTAACAATGACGTCATAATTCCAGGAAATTCAGCAAAATATACCTAAAATAACATCACTATTTACTCACATATCACGCCGCTCGCAGGCGCAATCAGCTGCGCTGATTGCGCAAGCGAGCTGCGATCATGCAATCATTATCCCCGCCCCGCCCCGCCCCGGTGGTCATTATTTATTCCCATATTAATGTCTTATTCTCTAACCTATTCGTAGTATAAATCGTTTAAGCACTAATACATTGCACTTATCATACCCCTCCCCTGGTATCATTAACTATAATTGTTTCTTTTGTGTACTCGGTTCCTTTGTCGAATAATGCGTAGGTTATTTGCTAAGCAAACAATCCTCTTCTTTAACTAAATTGTGCACAGAGACTTGTTGCATTCTCTACGTTTCGATTTTTAGCTATTTTTTCTACGCTAACCTAGTTAAGCTGCTTTCCAGCCAGCTGAAATTATTGACAGCAAGTTTCGTAACACAGCCAGTTTCTCTCGCTGATTGTGCAACTTCTTAGACACTTCACCTATAAAAGGAGGTTTTTCCTTGCTGCAGTTATTTGTTGCTTACGCACCCTCTTCAACCATTTTATTTTAACAGGCACGTCTACGCTCTAACCCGTCTTCATTAGATTTTCATTTTTGCCTTATCGTTTTTTAATTTGTAAAAAGAATTTCTTTTGATTTGTTTATTTTCGGTAAAATAGTATATTCAAGATTTGCAAAACATTAACTTTCAGAAGCTTTTAATATAAACTTTCCTTTCTAAAGCTTTAATCAATAACTATCATCCTGCGCTCCTCTCCGTTACTATGTTATACTGTCCATTTCATTCTTTTTTTATTTAGTTAATTAAAACCCTATTTCGGAATGGGAATTGATATTGCCTCCTGGCGAGCGAAGATCGGCCGATTTGCTAGTTCCCTCCGAACGAAATTAAACCTTAATTTACGCCAATCAATCTTACTGTTTGATATCATTCTAGCAAATATGCTTAAATTAGTTCAATACATAACGGACTTCTGGATTATGAACGTTCTAAATATTGTGGTTAAAAGGTGCCTTTCTTCCCGCTTGGTGATCCTTATTGTTCTCTTTCTCATGACATTTTCTTCTGGATCTAACAGCTCAGATGAGTAAGTGTATAACTTATTTATACCTAATGCTTCCATTTGCACGCGTAATTTTTTTACTTGTATTAGGTACATAGTCTATTCGTTGGCTAAAACAAAAATTTAAATTTTTCCTTAATTGTTTTAGGCTGCTCACTTGTGTTATTTGTGGAAAAGTGGTTACCAGTAAAAGTGATTTGCGTACCCATTTCGCCGAGGAACATAAGCTGTCATGTGATGTTTGTGGAAAAACCTTTGCAAGAAAGGACAACCTAAACACACACAACCGAAAACGCCATCATACGGAAGCTGAATCCTCTGACTTTTCTACAGCAAAGCGCTTAGCCACAAATAATTCTCCTGAACCGTCTACCTCCAATCAAGCGATTCAAGGAGGAACTGGGAAAACAGATCAGTAAGAATCCCCATTTAATACTGATTATAATTTTATTTTTATTTAAGCAAAATCAATGCCTTTATTTAAGACAAATTGTTTCCTCTTTTTACGTCTTCTATGACTACTCCAAGAAGTCTTACATCGCATGTATAATGGCTCTTTCTGCGTGTCTGTTGATAAAGTTATACATCAGTGATAGTTCTGATTTGGACTTCTACTTTCTATATGTAACACAAATTTTGTGATACTTTTAAAAGACAATAGACCTCGAAGATGTCGTTTATTTCAGGTATGAAACACAAGATTCCACGGCGCCAAAGCTATACCATTTGGAGCAAACACGTCTGCGCCATGTTGACAAGTTTAAAACCACGGAAGTCGACTACAACCTTAGATTATTTAATCTTGAGGACAAAACGTTTGATGCCATTTACAACAGATTAAAGGAAGCTTTAAATGGAGCTATCGACGAAATACTTGCTCAAAGCGACCAAAACAATAAAGTTCGATTTGTCCTTGAGTCTCCCTCCATTGACTTTCCTATAGTGGTCCCTGTAATTAATCAGACTGAAGCAAACGCTGATTTAATTCTCAATGAGATAGCCAGAGTTCTCCAATCCTACCAGAATTTCGTTTTTGACGATACTGTTAAAATAACTTTTACCAGTATTTCCTTGCCTACACCGGGGAATGGGAAGCCAACTGGTAACTTGCGCACCCGAACCATAATTGAGCTGCCAGAATTTTTGAAGAGGAAAAGATGTATTCTCCAGATCAAAGAAACGGAAGATTGTTTGGGTCACGCACTAGTTATTGCTTCAGCAATGGTGGATCACCAGACACGTAAACGTCATGGTGCTGCCACCACAGTCAAAATGGGAACTAAAGGAAGAGACAGAACATTGAAGAATATAATTCGAATGGATAAGAGTATATGTCCCGAACGACAACGCCTACTGTCAGAACTCTACTCTAAGTGTAAGTTCGAAAGGGGTAGAGCAAAAGATTTGAAGGACATCCGAATCTGTCAAAAGGTCATGTCAGAATACCAAATAAATGTATGGTCCATCGAAGAATTTGGAAAACTGGTCTTTTCGGGCCCATACAGCTCCAAACAAATCAACCTTTTGACATATCACGGACATTACGACGTAATCACAAAAATGGCTGCTTTTTTGAACACCAGTAACTATTGCGACAAATGCAAACGCGGTTTCAATACCACGAAGGCGTCCCATAAATGTCAAAGTGGTTGCAAGCTCTGCCAATACGTCAACTGCAAAAATACCGACAACGTATCTATCGGTGAAGCGCAGTATTGTGAAGATTGCAATCGACACTGGCTAACATGCTACTGCTATGAGAACCACATTGGTACTATTTGTTCCTCGTACGTTCGATGTGAATCATGCTCTCGTGTTGTCAAAAGAAACAAGCTGTTTCCGCCTGATAGTCACAAATGTGGACTCATTTATTGCAGCGTTTGCAAATCATTTCAACTGTCTCCGCACCAATGCTTCATTCAGTGTATTAAAAATGAACAGTCGACTTTGATAAGTGACGTGGAATTTGATAATGTTGATGAAGAAAACCAAGATCATTTTGCCGACGATATAGGTGATCTAAGTGGAGACGAAGAAGTTGACAAGAGAGCTCAACAGTGGGCACAAGTAGTTCAACAAGAAGATGACCAATTACAGAACGAGTTGCTGCCGTCTGAACGTTCAACAAAACATACCAGTTACTGGTTCTTCGACTTTGAATGTATGATTGTCTGTCCAGAAATGAGCCATCAACCAAATTTGTGCATATGTCAATCTGCCGATGGAAAAACTTTCTCTTTCAAAGGAGAAGCTTGTGCTAACGACTTCTGTCATTGGATTTTCCAAAACATAAGAAATGCTACATTCTTTGCACATAACCTTGGTGCATACGATGGATATTTCATACTTCAGTACCTGCATAAGAATGCCATTAAGCCCAATTTAATACGCAGAGGTGGGCGAATTTTAATGCTCGCTATTCCTGCACCGAAGATCCGCTTTATTGATTCATTAAACTTTTTCGGGATGCCTCTTGCCGCTCTACCCAAAACCTTCGGTTTAACTGAACTGAAGAAAGGTCATTTTCCTTACCTCTTCAACACACCTGAAAATCAGAACTACGTCGGTCCTCTTCCAGATTTGAAGTATTATGATCCTTTCGGTCGCAAACATGCTGCCCACAAGGATTTGGTCAGGTGGTATGAGAAAGAAACCACTAGGTACAAAACCAACCCGTCACTACGGTTCAATCTGCAAGAAGAAATGTTTGACTACTGCAAAAGCGATGTTACCATTTTACGAGAAGCATGCTTAAAATTCAAAAAGAATTTGAAGAAGCTACAAGTGGCGTAGACCCTTTCCTCAATTCGATAGCTATTGCTTCAGCTTGCAATCGTGTCTATCGGAGAAACTTTATGCCAGTTGACAGCATAGCAATCATCCCGCCAATGGGTTACAAAGCACAGAAAAATTTCAGCAAGAAGGGCATTGCTTGGTTGAAATGGGTCAGTGTTACTAAGACTATTTATATTCGACACGCCTTAAATGGTGGAGAGGTGAAAATCAAAAATTTCTACCTAGATGGATTTGACGGGAAGTCCACAGCGTATGAATTTCTTGGCTGCTTTTTCCACGGCCATCAATGCATTAATACTAGCACCTATTCAGATTTTTCGAAGTTACATCGCCGCTATGAAAAAACCTTAGATAAGAAACGACTGCTAGAACGGGAAGGACTGCGAGTTGTGTCCATTTGGGAATGTGAATTTGACAGATTGCTTTTCACGGAACCTTTGTTATACACCATTTATTCAACCCTGGACGTTCAGTCGAGACTGATACCCAGAGAAGCCTTCATGGGTGGTAGATGCAATGCCATCAAACTGTTTCATACAGCAGACGCAGAGGAAACCATTAAATACTTTGATATAACATCTCTTTATCCCTGGGTAAACGCCACACAGATCTATCCTGTTGGGCATCCAACTATCATTACCGAAAAGTTTGGTAACATCAACGATTATTTTGGGTTGCTTAAATTGAAAATTTTACCACCAAGAAATCTCATTCATCCAGTACTAGGCTACAAGACGAGAAATAAGCTGGTGTTTCCCTTATGCAGGATGTGTGCAGATTCATGCGAGGCTAACAAGTGTACGCATTCTTCAGAAGAAAGAGCCATCACTGGAACTTGGTGTTCACCTGAAGTAGCTAAGGCTATGGAGTTGGGTTACCAGGTTCTACATCTCTACGAAGTCTGGCACTGGAATCATAAGTCATCTACACTGTTTCAAGAGTATGTGAAAACATTTCTGAAACTAAAACAGGAAGCTAATGGCTGGCCAGCAAATTGTTTTGATCAAGAAGACAAAGAAGCCTACCTCGCTTCATATCAAAAGGAAGAAGGAGTCATTCTTGATTTCAGTAAGGTGGCAAAAAATCCGGGTCGAAGAGCTGTAGCCAAAACCATGCTTAATAGGTTTGTTTTTACCCTTTGATTTTTAGTGTATTCAAACAACTAAATACTTCTTCTAATTGCTGAGTTTGCGATCAGTCGTTATAGATGACTGACTGTTGATGCAAATAATTTCAAATGATCATTGCAAACTTTGACTTTAACCAGTCATTATTTTAAATAACATTGAAAATTTAGACAACATTAAACTGATTTAATTTATGATCCATTAGATAACGCTATATTCTTAAATCACGTAATTTAACACTTCATATTTTTCTCCTTATTTTCAGTTTCTGGGGCTATTTTGGTAAACGGACTAATTTCACCAATACGGATTATGTCACGGATTACCATCATTTAATGGACTATCTATTGGACGATTCTCTAGAGGTCACTGATCTGTATTTCACTGAAGATAATTCAATGGCGCAAGTTTCATACAAACGAAAAATTGACTTAATGCCTCCTGATTCCACTAGCAATGTTGTAATCGCTGCCTTTACAACTTCTTATGCCAGACTGAAGTTATACTCATATTTGGAAATGCTGGGCCAGAAAATATTATACTTTGACACAGGTATCTATCCATTTCTTAATAAATATGTGCCAATAATTTATTGTCCACCTGCTAATTTGGCTATTGATTAGCTTAATGTATGCAACAATGGCCTACCTGAGCAAGCTTCTGAAGCTTCTTCCTAGCAACTGTGAGATAAGAATTCGCCGATACAACTACAATTGATCTCTGGAAGAACCGATAACCAAGCATTCCATTGTCTTCATAAATTTATGCATCAAATAAATGTAGTGTGGTAGTATTCAATTTCTAGAAATTTCTAGAGAAATATTGTTTGTTGATTAACTGTTTTAGTAAATTAACTTAGAAGGAAAGGGGCTATAAAGCCTAAAAATAGATCATAGAAAAGAAGTTGATTTCACATATACCATAAAGTACTCTTGTATTTTAGATAGTATATTCTTTATCAGCCGAATGGACGAGATTGACTCTGAACCTGTAACAGGAAATGGATTGGGTGAACTGAAGGATGAAATAGCTGACAGTTATGGCCCATCTGCTAAAATTGTCCAGTTTTGGTAATTGGGTCCAAAAAATTACGGCTTCACTGTAGTCAAAGAGGACGGAACTCAGCAATCGGAACTGAAAATTAAGGGAGTACCGCTAAATGTTTCAGTCATGGAAAAAGTCAACAAAGAAATGATGCTCAGATTGCTTTCCTCGAACGAAACTGTTGACGTAAACTATGCCCAGATCGACAAAAATCGTCGAGATTTGAGCATTCGCAGCAAACTAATGACAAAACAATACCAACGTGTATATGACAAAAGAATTTTGAATGATGACTTTACTACTGTTCCCTTTGGATATTGCAAGGACTAAACTATGACAATTCATGTGTGCATTGTGATGTAATACGTAGACTACAATAAGTGCTTCTGTAGTATTTTTAATTTAGTATTAATATAAACAGAAACAATTTGTAAATGTCTTACATGTATAAACTACATTCGGCGTGAACATCAAGTGCTTAAAGTACATTTCATTAGGCGAACAGGAACAACGCAGTCTTAATAAACACTCAGACTTAAAATGGAGACAAAACACTTGTATTGCATGTGCTTAAGTGGTATAATCTGCACTATAATAGTTTGTTTAACTGTTGTTCTGTGCCTTACCAGTTTTTCAACAAATAAAATCCAGTCACACTCAGGTGTGAGCAATCGTCCAATCAAGGACTCATACAACCTGACATCTGAGCCTAAACCTTTTGATCCAGCCATTGTTGAACTTCTTCCTGGTGGATTTATCGGTATAAAGCAAAACGCTCTCAGGCGAGTGTATTCTTTGAAAGAGTTTCGTAACATACAGCAAGTTCCTTTGGATGTGCTTTAAT
>JASAND010004671.1:0-11009 GCA_030248195.1 Trissonchulus latispiculum
GGTCGTAAATTTGGTTTGAGACAATCGTAATAAAATTCTAGCATCCTTAGCTTTGCGTACTGATAGACAAAGAATCCTACTAACTCGGGAAATCTGTGGACAACTTTGTTTTGCAGATTGAACTCGTAAACTCCATTTCCTAGATCATCTAGTCTCCTAAACCTCCACCCATTTACCTCTCTACTTGCACTTGATCTCTGACAATAATTTAACATCCATATGCTTTTCCACATTTGTTATTGTTCTACCGTAATAAGAATTTCCTAAAAGTTTAAACATTTCCCCCTTGACATTACCCCGGATCAGAATCAACTCTCGAACGATGGTAGGTTACCTCGTTGCCCAATTCTTTAAAACAAGGTTTAGGTTTGAATTCTATTGCCTGGTAAATCTTTGTAATTTTGAGACCATATTTTAGATACCACTTGATTAGAGGAGTAGCTAGAAGAATTTTCTTACCAAAATAACTTCCAATCAGTCCCCTCCTAGGTTGTGCCATCAGGTCATTTTCGTCACAAAACTTCCTCATGTGGTCCCCAATGTCTTCCCTAGTAATTTCGACAATTTTGAAAATAGGGGTCATCTCTTCAAAGTATTCCTTTTTTCCTCGGGTACCTCCATATCCACCTCAACAAGTCCAAATAACCTGTTAGCTTGAACTTAAGTGACCACCTCAGCAAAAGTAAGGACTGTTTTTTCCTAGGAAGGTTGAAATGTTCGTCCGTAAACTCTTGCATGTCCTTAGATTCTCTTAAGTCTTGATCGAATTCACACTCCCACTTTTCAATCAAATCAATACCCCCATCTTTAATAGCCTGAGAGATCTTTTCTGTTCTTTCCCGTTTTTGCCTTCTGTCATCTGGATCCTTATTTCTGTCTAACTCACACCCATGACCATGAAAGTAACACCCTTGAAATTGTAGGACTAATTTCTTTTCAGATACCCACCCATCGACTTTAGCTTTTCCTATTCGCTTTTGCCCTCCGTTGTAAGCATGCTCAACTCTAACTCCCATATCCTTTGCCATATACTCTAGCCACATAGCCTCTTTCCTGCCTCTTTGGTGAACCCGTTTGAATTTTCCCTCCTTAGTGGGTTTCCATTCAGCGTACAGACCAGTGGGCATATCCTGCATTGTGCACCAGAGATATAGGGCATTGGCGTCAAACCCAAAAGTTTGTGCAACCTTAAAACCATTCGTAATTTCAGTGACCCCGGCTTCGTGGTATCTATGAAACACCAAACTAGGTCCCTCCACTATATTATCCTTAATTAGTTTATGCCAATTTTTAGTAAACCTATCGAAAAGCGGAAGATGGGTGTGATTAAGAAGTTTTTGCATCACTCTTTTGTAGGCTAAGCCAGGTAGAGAGATAGCCCCACTTTTAAACATATCGATTCCCATATTTTTCCAGAAGTCTACCATCTTTTCGGTAGCTTGAAGGAAGGGTCCTACATCTTGGTTATTGTAATAAATCAAAGAATCTCTCATTGTTTTCATGTTATACTTCACCCAATCCTCCGTAAATGCTGCGAAGTCTTCGTCGGAAATGGAGTTTTGCCTCAAAGTGGAATAGAACATGTCCCTACTTGGAAAGCCTTGGTCTAAAAACTCTAAGGAGGTAAATGCTTCGTAGGGGAAAACACCCTTTTGATCTGGAATTTTGAAACATTTAAGCCATTTTGAATAGGAAGTTGCGGGTGCCAGGTAGTTACTGATGTCGAGGAAGTATAATTTGGGAGTACAGAGGGCCATATAGTTATTGTCCTTTTTAACTACAAACCTAGGTTCCTGATCATTTAGGAGTAAATTTCTAATCAAACTGGACTTCATAAGATTCATGTCAAATCGTCCTGAGTTATAACCTAGAGTGGGAACAGATTTAAGCCAGTTTTCAAATTCGGATAAAAGATTCTCATTGTCGACCAAACCCGTAAGAGTAGGTTTGTTAATTTCCTTCAACAGTTTGTACGCTTTATCGGCAATTTCCTCCATGCAGTCCTTCATTCGAACCACCAAGTCGTAGGGATCTCCTTTTGTGATTATACACTTTGGATTCTCATAACCTGGTACATTGGAAGCTATAGATACAGAAGCAGGTATAAGTTCTTGTTCGTAAGTCAACTTTGGTCCGCCTTTCTTAGAAGTTTTCTTGAACATGCACTCAAAATCGTAGGCTATGCGGAAGGGATAGTACCATTCTGGCACAGGGATTCCAAGTTCATGAATTTTTGTAAGATTTGTAAGTTTTTGTAGGTCCAACACCTCCACCTGGGAATATATGCTTGATACCCACCTCGCAAGTTTTGAAGTGTATGATAAAGTGACCATGGTGATGAAAGAGTCTGTCGCAATTAGAGCATTTCCAAGTTTGGGTGAATTTATTGAGATGTTTAATGAAAGAGAAGTAATTTTCGTATATGTTTACTGCCATTTTCCTAGAGTGCTTTCCTAAGGATCTACGAACAACTTTGGCTGTAATGTCTGTAGTTTCCTGGTCTCTTTCGTGATTTTGAATTGCGAGTTCATTCAGATCATCCAGTTCTTCCCCGGCTTCCTCGACTGTAGGTCCCAGTTCATAAACCGAAAGAGCTATATCGAACTTTTCCTCAATCTGGTCCAGATCCTCAAGGCAAACCCCTTTAAACTCTGCTCCGGGCTGCAACTATGATAAATTAGTTCGTTTGTTTTCTCCTCAAGCCCCTCAGTTTGCATCCAAATGCCAGCGCTAAGCATCTAAAGAAACATTTGTCATCCTCGTAAGGCCTTCCATGAGAGCATAATAACTAGTGCATTAAGCACTTTATTATGTTTAACATATTCTGGGAGGTATCTGGCATCGCCAACGGCATAGGAAACAAGCTTATTAATGTAGAAACAGACATTTGTAACTTCTGAGACTGTCCTTTGTGTTAGCCTCTGTATTTGCCTAACCCTCCAGGAGGATATCCCCCTCTCTAGTTCATAGAAAATTTTTTCCTAGATCTCCCTCAATAGAAATGTGAATTGGCTCATCAAAATACTGGTTATTTCCGGATGGGTAGTAGTATCTTCTAAGTTCTCCGTCTCCGATATTCCTAAGTACCAAAGCCGAAGGACAGATTGAATTTGAATTGCCGTATCCGAAGTTTGAACACAACCTTGATTAATTCTTTCAATTTCGAAGGATCTGTTACTCCGGAAGTTATACTCATAGTTTTGGATACCTGGAGTTACGAAATACCTAGTTCTAATCCTACTCCAATTTTCTCTGTAAATTTTTGCTAAATCTTCAGGTAGGTCCCTAATCAAGCTTCTCATCAAATTGGGGAAGTGTCTCTCAGTTGGAAGATTCAAAAAGTGGGTCTGTCTCAGGTCTTCTGGGGTCCTGGAACCTGTGGTTCTCGATGAGTCCCCCAAATGTCCTTGATAGCCCTTATATGTTTTATATTTGAATCACATTTTTGCATTGATAAGAAAGGTGGACTCGAACTTGACATGAAACGAGTTAATATCCCAGCATTCAGTTTCCATTACTTCCAATGTACAGGTTACGAAGACCCAGAAGTGCTCTAATTAACTACTGGAGATCCCTACGAACTAGTGAGTCCGAATGAAGGACTACTATGGAAGAGATCGCTGACAAGGCATACGAAGCTCTTGAGGGAAATTTACGAACCTACGTTAACAGGCTTGGCAGAGAACCGAAGCTTTTATCCGAATTTGAAAACTGGCTCAAGGCCAGTACCTACCTCTAGGATTCAATTCAGGACGATTTGATATGAATCCTTATGAAATCTAGTTTGATTACAAAGTTTACTCCTAAATGGCCAAGAAACTAGGTTTGTAGCTTAAAAATGAACATAACTATATGGCCCTGTGTACTCCCAAATTGTACTTCCTCGACATCATAACTACCTTGCACCTGCATACTTCCTATTCAAAATGTGCTTAAAAGTTTCAAGATCCCAGATCCAAAGGGTGTTTTCCCTTATGAAGCATTTACCTCCTTAGAGTTTTTAGACCAAGGCTTTCACCGAGTAGTACATGTTCCTGTTACACTTAGGCAACAATACATTTCGACTGAAGACTTCGCTAGCAGTTACGGAGGATTGGATAAAGTATAACATGAAAACTAATGAGGGATTAACTTTGATTTATTAGCAATAACTCAAGATGTAGGACCACTTAGAACCTTCAAGCTACCGAAAAGATGGTAGACTTCTGGAAAAATATGGGAATCGATATGTTTAAAAGTGGGGCTATCTCTCTTCCTGGCTTAGCCTACAAAAGAATGATGCAAAAACTTCTTAATCACACTCATCTTCCGCTTTTCGATAGGTTTACTAAAAATTGGCATAAACTAATTAAGGATAATATAGTGGGAGGACCTAGTTTGGTGTTTCATAGATACCACGAAGCCGGGGTCACTGAAATTACAAATGGGTTCAAAGTTGCTCAAATTTTTGGGTTTGACGCCAATGCCTTATAACTCTGGTGTACAATGCAAGAAATGCCCACTGGTCTGTATGCCGAATGGAAACCCACTAAAGATGGAAAATTCAAACGGGTTCACCAAAAAGGCAGGAAAGAGGCTATGTGGCTAGAGTATATGGCAATGGCAATGGAAGTTAGAGTTGAGCATGCTTACAACGGGGGACAAAAACGAATAGGAAAGGCAAAAGTAGATGGGTGGGTCCCGGAAAAGAAATTAGTCCTACAATTTCAAGGGTGTTACTTTCATGGTCATGGGTGTGAGTTAGACAGAAATAAGGATCCAGATGACAGAAGGCAAAAACGGGAAAGAACAGAAAAGATCTCTCAGGCTATTAAAGATGGGGGGTTTTGATTTGATTGAAAAGTGGGAGTGTGAATTCGATCAAGACTTAAGAGAATCTAAGGACATGCAAGAGTTTATGGACAAACGTTTCAACCTTCCTAAGAAAAAATCAGTCCTTACTTTTGGTGAGATGGTCACTCCAGATTCAAGCTAGCAGGTTGTTTTGGACTAGTTGAGGTTGATATAGAGGTACCAGAGGACAAAAAAGAATACTTCGCAGAGATGACACCTATTTTCAAAAATGTTGAAATTACTAGGGAAGACATCGGGGACCATATGAGGAAGTTTTGCGAGGAACACGACCTGATGACACAACCTAGGAGGGGTCTGATTGGAAGTTATTTTGGAAAGAAAATTCTCTTAGCAACTCCCTAATTAAGTGGTATCTGAAACACGGACTCAAAATTACAAAAAATCCACCAGGCAATAGAATTCAAACCTAAACCTTGTTTCAAAGAACTGGGAGATGAGGTAACCTACCATCGATCTGCAGCTGATTCTGATCCGGACCTAGCGGTTAAGGAAATGTTTTAACTTTTGGGGAAATTCTTAGTGCGGTAGAACCATAACAAACGTGGAAAAGCATATGGATGTTAAATTTTGTCAGAGGTCAAGTGCAAGTAGAGAGGTAAACGGGTGGAGGTTTAGGAGACTAGATGATCTAGGAAATGGAGTTTACGAAGTTCAATCTGCAAAATCCAAAGTTGTCCACAGACTTCCCGAGTTAGTAGGGTTTTTTGTCTATCAGTACGCAAAGCTAAGGATGCTAGAATTTTATTACGATTGTCTCAAACCAAACTTACAACCGGGGACGTTTCAACTTTGTCAGATGGACACCGATTCCCTATACTTTGCCTGCTCGGCTACTGTTTTAAATGACTGCGTCCTACCAAAAAATGAGGAAAGATGGAAAATTGCCTAAAAACTTCTTTGTATTAGACCCTACTCAAAAAGAATACCCGGTTTGTTTTCAAAGAAGAGTGGAAGGGTGAAGGAATTATAGCTCTCTGTAGTAAAACTTATTTCGCATGGGGTGAAACTAATAAGGTGAGTCATAAGGGTGTCAGTAAAAGCCTGAATCCATTCACTATTGAAGATTTTAAAGAGGTACTGAACACTGGTTGCACAAAATCAGGAGAAAACAGGGGCCTTAGTAATGTAAATAACGACATGATTATGTACCATCAAATTAAAAACGCTCTAAGTTATCTTTACCCTAAACGCGTGGTGCAGAGTGACGGTGTTACTACGAGACCCTTGCTTAAATAAACCAACTAGCTTAGAGACTACCTGAAATGCATAACTACTGAGAATAAGGCAAGAAGAAGAAGAAGAAGAAGTTATATACTGAAAACAGCAAAAAAATATAAAAATACAGAACGACAAAAAATAGAAAAAACATAAAAACCCAAAAAAACACCACTAATGCGGCCTGGGCGAAAGCTCAGAAGGTTCCCAAGCCCTTCCGGCAACCCGGTAAAATCGCAGAGGGATGGTGATATTACAGGGTGGAGCAATAGGGGTAGGGCTATGGGGTGATGAAGGGTGACAAGGATCAATAAAAAGGTTAGTGGTCCGGAAACTCTGGGAGGAGAATCTCAATCCAGGGATTACTGGTCGAAATGGCCCTCCTATACTACTAAGGTATTATTTTGACTAATCGGGTTTAGACTTTGGCACTTGAAAAATTGTTCAGGTATGACATTGAAGAACACATTTCAAAAGTGTTACTTTAAACGACTGTTGCGCAAGCCATGGATTTGCCATATGGTTTTCTTGGTATGTTTACTTTTTTAGTGCAGGCACTTGAAGATAGTCCGTTTGAATCCTCTGATTTTAGACTTATTTCACAAACACACGATAATATTTAACATATGATTAAAGAATATTATTTTAAAATCAAAGGATTCATGATGCTGGGCAGTCTAGAGGCCTGCACGGGCCGAATTTATGCGGCCCGGCCCGGCCGGCCCGTGAAAAATTTTTCTCGGCCCGCCCGGCCCGGCCCGTAAAAATTTTCGGCCCGCCGAAGCCGCGAAATTTTTTTGCCCCAAAATTCAAAATTACGTAAATATTTTTCTTAAGCTTGTTTTTCCAAACAGAATCTCTGCTTTTCAGTGATTTTTCTAGGAAAAGTGTGTTTTTCCTAAAAAATGATTTTCGAGTTTTTAATGGTTTTTAAACGCAGTTTTAAGGACACAATTTTTGTCGTTCTACAAGCAAATAGATACTCACTTGTATTGACAATTTGTATGACTGGAGCGTTAGAAAAACAAAAACATTTAAAATTCCCTAAAAGGTTACAGTGGCAGCAGTTAAATATTGTACTTTTCTTAAACCAGTTGAAATTCTGTAAAGTGCACATTTTTATTAGAATTAGTCGAGAATTAAACGTATTATAATTAGAAATAAAGAACTTTTAGAAAGATGTAAATGCGCAGAAGGATCAATTTCAAAGAATAGTAAATCTTTGCTTCAGAAATCCGAAACTTTGATTCTTCAAACAGCGTTTTCTAAGAAAATGTAAGGTTTTTAAAAAACATTGCGGACACATTAAAACCACATCAAAAATACTTACACTGTTCCTAATACCGTATATTACCCTAATTCAAAGTTTTATATTCCCATGTAGTAAACGCTAAACTGACTTAGATGTATTGAGGATTTGACATTAATGATGAGACTGGCGACAAATACATATCGCTCATGAAAATAAAATGCTGAAGTTAACTGCGGAAAACCAGGGTTACTGTGAACGAAACATATTTCGGAAACACAAAACGTTTTAAGCTAAAATATGAGTTACTGTTTTACAGTTAAATCATTCAAAAAACTGATGGCGGGCCGGACTGTCGGCCCGCGGCCCGCCCCGGCCCGTGAGCTTCGGCCCGTGAGCTTCGGCCCGTGGCCCGGCCCGGCCCGTTGAACTTTGGTCGTCGGCCCGCCCGGCCCGGCCCGCGGGCCGGGCCGGGCCGCGGGCCGTAATGCAGGCCTTCTACTGGGCACTGACTGACAAGACAGCCGTCAGCTGCATATATCATCTCAGAACAAGGACGTGGACTGTTCACACCTAGCACCTAAACGGGCAAGACTATTTCTGTCTGCATAGTTCACTTCGGTTCTTTGAAGATTACCTATGCCTAACACACGAAGACTCCTTTAATGGTGACACATATAATGCAATCAACTCATTCAGATCAATATTGGACCTGACTAGCTTTTGTGGGAAATTTCAATGAAGTTGAAGCTGGAAGTTGATGAAGATGATGATGTTGATGAGGAATAGTTGTTCAATTGTTGTTTTAGGTATTCTCATTATTTGTGCTGTCAGAATCGCTGCACGTGAGTCAGTATATGCCACTTATGTATAAATTTATCTAATTTTGCTTATTGCATGTAGAGTATGTAATAAACAGCCGATACAAGAAAAACAAGGTAGTTAACGTAGAATGCTTAATTTAGTTCCGCATTATTCGTGAGAGTCCAATTCCAGCAATCTTTCGAATAGCATTTGTTAACTGAAACTCTCAACACCAGCGCCTAGATAGTAGTTGGGCCTTGCTCGAGACTGTTGCCCTACTTTGTTGTTACGTTATTGTTTCAGTAAACAGTTAGCTTACTCAAATCCTGACATTTGAAAATCTTTGTTATTTTATCTGTATCTCCTGCTCTTGTTTTCTTGTTGATGTTGCTGTTACCCCTGCTTTCAGAAATGCCATAAAACTTAGTTAAAAGTGTTCGAAACATGCACTGTGTAGATATCAACCATGTTAGTCAATGTTTAGCTGTTTTTAACTGTAGAATCAAACGCTAGAAATGTTCTGTTTTGCCTCGAAAATTCTGAGACCGTTGGAGTGCAAGCCTTCGAAAACTTCAAGCGTCAGTCAGCTCGATTGGCCAGTCGAATGCCTCGAGGGTCAAAGTCTGGAGTCATGAATTTTGGATCGACGCCTGAGATCGTTCTAAATCTGACGGCGACACGCCAGTCAATCGTAGGTATGAATGTTTTTGTTCCGTTTTGAGATTGTACAAACTCAAATGTTGTATCAGGACCTAGTACCAAAATGCTACTCGAGTTGGAACGGATGTTTTAAATCAGTATCCAACACGTAGCCAGGTTATTTAGAGTATAGAAAAGCAGAACCGTAGAACTGGTTATTGCAGTCACTTTTAGCGTCTATCAATCGCTAGCGAAACAGCTGATCGCCGTAATAATTCATTATTAAAATCCATTTTATCATTTTTTTTATTTCTTCCGATATTGCTCACTTACATATTTGATAGTCCACAGTTTTGAAGCAAATACAAGTAGTATAGGTCAGCACAATTGGGAGCTGTTTGTACAGGTGTATCTTTGGATTCACTTTGTGTAATTAATCATACAGGTAAGGTCATTAATCATGCAGGCAGATGTCTTTCAAGGTCATTATTGGCCAATTTTGCCTTTAGCTTAGATAAGCTTTGTATCATTGTACTAAATTTTGAACAGTGTTATTGACTTTGCCTACGTATTTAACTTTAAGTTTGCTAGACTATAGCTAGTTTACCTGCCTAATTAGGGTTCTAGTTAGTTTACCTGCCTAATTAATTACCTAATGAAGTACCAACTTTTTTCAAACTTATTTACCTGGCTGTTTGTCAATGACGCTTTTGCTACCTATTTGCTTCAGAGTTGTAAAGGCCAACTATATTTCTACAAATTTTTTCCAATTTCCTTAAATAACTAAAATTTTCCACTTCTTCCCTTAACAACTAAAATTTTCTTTTCCTGCATTTCCTTCTTCTAACATCTGGACCTTTGTATTAACCTTGAAACGGAAGGAGGGAAACAAACACTTAAACAAGACAAGATTGTTAGTTACGTACTTCAGAATACACTTTAAATATCTTCATTTAAAATTTTCTCCCTAGCCTGCCAATGTTAGCATATCTTCAGCATACTGAGGACTCAAACCTGTCAAAAGTCTATCTCTCCCTGCTTGTTTAAATTTTCTTCCCCTATTAGCTGCCTTCTAGTGTTAGCATATCTTTAGCATACTGAGGACTCAAACCTGTCAAAAGTCTTTCTCCCTGCTAGCTGCCTTCTAGTGTTAGCATATCTTTAGCATACTGAGGACTCAAACCTGTCAAAAGTCTTTCCCTAGCTGCCTGCTAGTGTTAGCTACTGATCTTAAAATTTTCTTTCCCTGCTAGCTGCCTTCTAGTGTTAGCATATCTTTAGCATACTGAGGACTCAAACCTGTCACTACTTTTCTCCCTGCTAGGTGCCTTCTAGTGTTAGCATATCTTTAGCATACTGAGGACTCAAACCTGTCAAAAGTCTTTCTCCCTGCTAGCTGCCTTCTAGTGTTAGCATATCTTTAGCATACTGAGGACTCAAACCTGTCAAAAGCCTTTCTCCCTGCTTGTTTAAAATTTTCTTCCCCTATTAGCTGCCTGCTAGTGTTAGCATATCTTTAGCATACTGAGGACTTTAACCTGTCTCCCAAAGCTTACCAATTCGCCTTACCTAGTTTGATTGCACCTGTCTCATTGAAATTAAAGACGTAAACATTGGTTGAAAATGAAAATTTTATGTCTCCAATTACGTAATATTGGCAACACTTATCACACTAATTTTGGTGTCAACGTAAAGAGCAAACCGTGAACCAACTTCGGTCACCTATTGGTAATTATTTGTTGGCTAGTTAGTTAGTAATAATTGGTTAAAGTTGACTATGAAAATTGGCAGAAAATGGGTGATTTTAATTTTATGTCTCTAATTACGCAAGATTGGGAAAACTTTATGTGATAAGTTTTATGTCAACGTAAAGAGCAAACCGTGAACCGACTTCGGTCAACTAATTTTGATTAGTAGTTAACTAATTAGTTAGTAATAATTTATTAAAGTTAACTATGGCTGAAAATGGGTGATTATAATTTTATGTCTCTAAGATTGTTGACACATATTGGGTTAATTATGGTGCCTGTGTAATAAAGTAATAATGAACTAACTTCGGTCTCCTGCCAGTAAATCATAGGTTAACTAATTAGTTAATAATTCAGTAAATGTGACTCGAAAAATTTGTGTGTAATGAATATGACAACAGTTGCGTGAAGTAGAATAGGCTAAAGGTTAAAGAAAAAAGAGTATACAACATTTGTTCCATAGTTAACTCCTAACTATGACCTGAACAAGGCAATACAAA
>JASAND010004672.1:0-17496 GCA_030248195.1 Trissonchulus latispiculum
GAAAGTGAGAAAAAATTTGTGAAGGGAAAAGCAAAATCTTCAGATGGTTGTACTAAACTAACACTGTAAACTAGGAAACCGTACAGTAAGTCTTGAACCTCTTCTTACCTCTACAATAAGATCTGATTCAAATAGTACTCACTGAACTTGGCAAGGACAGTCCTCACTGGGGGCTCCAAAAATTGTTGCTGTAGTGCTTACAGTGAAATCAAACTTATAAATTTATTGGTTCGGGCCTCAAAAGTAGCTGCACTGGATTTTGAGCACTAACAGCGGTGCGAACAGGCGAGGAGACTCTGGGTCACCTCTTAGATCCTTCAGATCAAGTAGCCTGGTTTTGGTCTACCCAATCTGGGGTTTGTCCGCGTTAGACCGTGAGTTCGAACCTCCAAGCTCCGTTTTCCGTTCAAGGTCAATACAAGTCTCGTGAGCAACTGTTTAGCAGACGCCCACCTTCTGAAATCTTTAATTCTCTACCACAACTTTTAAAACCACTTAACTGCTAAACAAGACTGGATGCCGGAATGATAAGTCCTACCTAAGATTCTAATCAAAGTTAATCCATATCCTAAGACCCTAGTAGAAGGAACCACAGAACCTATAAATTTTAGGATTTAATGTACAAGAGTTATAGGCAGACGAAATAGAAAGGATAAGATACAGACTGTAGGTAATGTGGATAATTAGATACAGCACAAGAATCGTCAACTGTCCAAACTGATACAGAATACAACAAACAATTACTAAATACTGGAATGATACGCAGATCACAAAATATTACTAAGCTGCAAAAGAATTACTCAATAACTTCAATAAACACACGCAGACAAACACAGCTAATAACTGATTCCTAAGGCTCGTACCTACTAAACCTAAGCTGTAAGAGTAGACCAAGATGATAACATAGACCTAACCAGCAGTCTGACATAAGAACTGTTCCTACAATGAAAGTTTCGCAGTGAACCCTGGGAGAATTTGAACTTTTATTAAAACGAGCACTATATTCAGCCTCTAACTAACTAAGATATCGAGTGGGTCCGCCTATATGCTTATTGTGTCCGATATGCTTTTATTTTATTGGATGCAGTCAAGCTTGCACAGTTTCCACCCTTCCCTGGCACTAAATATTAGTTCTGACTGCCCACTCGGCAGACAACCAGACGCTAATATCCTACTTCCTGCCTAAGGAAGCGGCCAACGGATAATTCGCACGAATTTTAGAAATATGTTTAATTGGTTTTAGATTTCCCCAAAAATTTAGAGTGTTAAAGTTTTAAACAACGAGACAAAAGTAAACGAAGATCGATAAAACAAGAGAATGCATAGTTATATTTCAGGAGTTCAAAATAAAAGTTTCGTATTCTTTCTTCCTTTAGAGGGATTCCCGCTCAGCCCACAACCGAAAGTTTGGTAGCCTTGAAACAGGCTCTCAGGGCCGAGAAGCGGCAGAATTTCGCTAAGGACAGCAGATCGTCGTCGTTGAGGGAGCAAGCCTCAACCAGGGGGGATCGGCAGTGCACTGGCAAAGGCAAGTTCTGGTAAAACGGGTGTCGGATAAATCACCCTCAAGGCAAGTCTGATAGAGGGTGTCGGACAAATCACCCTGTAGTCCAGATTACGATGAAGTGCACTCCGTCCTGCCCTGGTAGACTGTTTATCCCGATTTATAAAAGTCTACAGACGTGTTACCAAAGCACCTTCGGAGATCCAGAGAGAGCTGGAGAAAGAGAAGATCCAGATAGTCCAGGGGGAACGTCGAGGCTCCACACACTGGATAATTGAGAGCAGGATGAGAGAGACAGGAATCCTGATTAGGGCAGCAGAACCAGTGAATCAATGCAAGGCGGAATCAGCTCCAGGAGAGCCCAAGGATCCAGGCAGGCCAGGTAAGGCAGGTGGGGCTAGGTTCAACCTGAATCAAATGGGTTAAAACCGTTAGGATCTTTCAGAGAAAGATCCTAACATGATATTTCCTGGGTCCAGGAATAATCCCTAAGAAGCTGAGCTGTAAAGTTTGAAAGGTGAGTAAAATTGTGTAAAAGTTTGAGAGTGCGTTCTGTGGTTTAAATTAAAGAAAATTTGAGTTAAAGTTGAAATTTGGGGACTTTTGGGAGAGTTCCCAAAAGTCCAAGCTTCTCAGTGGATTTCCTTTCGGAAATCCACGCGACCCAGGTAATATCTAGACAGATATTACAAATCAGAATCATTTATAGACAATGAATAAATAGTTTAAATTAAGGGGTAATTCTCAGGGGGATATTTTAGAAGAGGACCTCTGGGTCCTTTAATAAGTCTCAGAGGCGATTCCCAGAAAAAGAGGGAAATCGCCTTTAAAAACTAGGTAATTGGAAGAGAAAAAGAAAGGGGGAGAAACCCTAAGGTGGGAAGTCAACCTAAACCCCCTCCTAAACTAAAACCCCAAAAAATATTGACAAGGGGCTAGTGTTAAAACACTAGCCCCGTTCCGGAGTGGGGGGAAAATTTGGGCATAGTAACGCCCTATGTTAAAGAAAACAGGGGGAGTGTAGGGAGAGGCCAAAAGCGGCCGTACGGTTCGGAAGACGAGGTAAGACTGATGTTCAAAACAAGTCTACCTGTCAATCATGACAATTTCGGCAATCATTCGTCTGATTGGCCGAAATTGTCCTCCGCGCAAAAGGCGCGCCCTTAAATGATTCTGATTGGGTCACACTAGTTGTAATCATAACGTGACTTTGAGCGGGCTCTCAAGTGTTTACGTTAAAGGGGAAAGGGCAATTAAACTAATCCCTTTCCCCTATTGTAAAATTAGGGAGAAAATTAAGAAAGATAACACTAATACAAACGCACTCAGGCGAGAAATTGACACTACGTCAATTTCTCGCTTAAAAGAGAAAAACACGACGCAACACCTTACTAAAACCTGGACCAGAGGGTCCCCGTAACTAAGACTTAGTGACTGCTGATTAGGTAGGTAAAATTAATTAAAACTAATGGGTACGAGCCTCTTACAAAACACAATATACACAATACAAAGTACAAACAACTAAGTAGCTAAGACATGAATTAAAAATAAAACTTTCTTTCAGTTCCCCTCTTTTTTCTTTTGCCTTTGAGTCTCAGCCGAGCTGGACTCAAAGAGCGGAAATTTTTACAGTACAAAAGTATCACATCTGTTACTCCAAATTGGCAATAAGGAAAGACATAAAAGTCTTCCCTTGAATCACAAAACCAAAACTTTGCAAAAAAGAAAAACTTCAAAAGAATTCCACACTAGCTAAGCAAAAACCAGTAAGTTCAGTGAAAGGGCAAGCCGAGCTTCTCTTTTGCTTTAAGACCAATAAAAACCAAATTAATTAAACTTTAAACTTAATTAACTTAACTTTCATTAATTAATTAGCTAGAATATGGATTACTTAATTAATCATAAACTTTAATTAAGCTTGAAATGAAGTTTAAACTATTAATGATCGCAATACTTGAGGGACGAGCCGAGCTCTCCCGGTTAGGTCAGAAAATCAAGCATAACGCAAAATCGAACCACAGAAGCACTAATTATTTTGTGCTTGTTTTAAAGAGGAAGACCTGCTGAGTCAATTCATAAAAGTTTTAGCCTCATTATTGATGTTAATTAGTGTGAAACTTTTAATTAAAACCACTAGGACCATCCAAGTCTGGAGGCCTACTTGAACTTCAGTATGTGGCTTACAAATCAGCTTGTAAAATAAAATCGAACCACAGAAGCACCAATTATCTTGTGCTTATTTTGAAGAGAAAGGACTGCTCATTTGATTTATAAAAGTTTTAACCTACTTATTGATGTTAATTAATATGAAACTTTAATTAGAAGCACTAGGACCATCCAAGTCTGGAGGCCAACTTAAACTTCAGTAGGTGGCTTGCAAATCAGCTTGTAAAATGAAATCGAACCACAGAAGCACCAATTATTTTGTGCTTGTTTTAAAGAGGAAGACCGGCTGATTTTATTTATAAAAGTTTTAGCCTAATTATTGATGTTAATTAACACGCAACTTTGATTAGAACCCCTGTGACAAACCAAAGCTGGAGGCCAACTGGAGCTTCAGTATGTGGCTCTCAAGTCAGCTTGTAAAATGAAATCGAACCACAGAAAGGGTAAATATTTTTAGATATTCTAAAAGAACAAAGCTTGCTGGTTTTAGTGATATAAAAATTATACTAATTAATTATGTTAATTAACGAGTAATTAAGCGAAAACCACTGATATGGGCAAAACCTGAAAGTAACTTTGTAATATCCAAATGAAGTTTGAAAATGGTTTGTAGAATTAGAAAGAACCACAGAATAGGTTGTTTTTCTTTTATAAATCGCAAGAGCAGGTCTTGATCTATTTAGATATAACAAACTTTGATTGCATTTCGACGTACAGTGAGCGAACACTGGCCTTTTTTCCTGACCATGTTGGGTTGTTTTGGCCGTAATAGCAGAATCCCTTTAATTAACTTAAATTAATGAGTGGACCGTGCTCTGCACTAATCATTGACAGTCGTTCTACACCTGCCAATCCGCCTGGGGAGCGGCACCCAACGGGCCTCTACCTAGCTGTCCCGCAACAGCATAATTAGTAAAAGTTAACTGCCAGCTCGAAACAACCCAACTTAAATTTGAAACTTCATTCCAATTAATTTTCCCCGAAATTCATGTCTTAACTATGGCAATCATAAAAATACAGTTAAGGTGGCAATCAGACACATTCATTCCATTGTAGATTTCATTCCCTTCCCAATTTCCAGCAGAATCCAAGATGTAAAATTCCGTGTTAAATCGAAACTGTTCCTTTATCAAATAAAATCATGCGACAAAGCATTCATTTTCATTACAAATGTCCTTTACTTCAAAAATTAAACTAAAGGTGTCGATTTGAATGTCTCACAAACTCCAATTATATATCGGAGGCATGGCCTTTTCCCAACTGCTACCCCATTGATTGCTACATATCATAAAAATGTTGTTTACCAATTATCTTATTATCCTAACCTTATTATCTCATCATGCAGCATATTTCTTCTGAGACTGCTGTTAGGTTTGCTACGGCAGGTTTACTCTCGGTGTTCATTAGCATAATTTAAATAATCCGAATCTGGATTGGAATTTACTGAAGTAAGAACGGTAAGATGAACAAGTCGCTGACTGTCGAACTGAATGCAGTTACAAATGACGGTGTCGAATTCGCAAAACGTCCGGGCCGAGTCTAGGACAGGCCCAACCGGAGTCCGAAATAGCTCCCAGGTCCGGCGAATTTCGAACCCAAAACTTGACCCCCAATGATCAAAACCAGTGGAAAAACTGAACTTTTTCTGAATCATTTTGCAGAGGAGAAACAAACTGAAGTGAAAAATACAAGAAAATAATATATTGAATTAAACGCAGTCTAATGTCGTCTCAACAAATAAATAGTATAAAGTGTCCAGAATTAAACGATTTGGGCAATTCATGAACGTTACCAGCTTTGGTTGAGCTAAAATGGCAAAGAAGCGATAATGTACAAGTTTTTGGCAAAGCCAATGTCACTATAACATTTTTCCTTTTAAATTCCTTTTCAATTTCCAACTCCAAAGTTTGCCTTTTCAAAGACTATCACTTGAATTGGTCGTTTTTCTGCCATTCATCTTTGCTCTGGCCCGGAAACGGCCATGAAAAACATCCCGGACTGTTTCGGGCAGCGGCCGCTTGTTCATAAATTCCCTTTGGAAAGTATAGAGCATTAGTTAATTAGCTTGAAAACACTTGAAAATCCCGCTGGTAGTGTCAAAAGTAAAGGTGATGATCTACTAGTGCCAGCCAAGAAAATATTGGCTAGCTTACTGCAGTTGCCTAGATTCAGTTTCTGAAAACTAAGTTCAATAGAAAGGAAAAACTAATTTGCATAATTTCACAAGTTTTAACTAAATTCTATGCAGAACCAATTTAATCTAATTTTTAATCTAATGCTATCATCATCATCATCAAGCAACGTCTAATGAAATTTTGTTTATTTTTTATTTTCTGTAAATTCTGTACATAGTTTTTCTGTATATTTTTCATTAGTTTATTTTCATTTTATTGCATTATCTCTGAATTTCCATATGGAGAGCTCCAGTGAGTTTAATATTCCGTTTTTGCTCAGTTGCCTCATTGTAAATTGCGTAACCACTACGACAAGTATAAATTTTATAAGTATAACGTATTGAAGTCTTATCGAATAATGTGACCGTATCCCCGTTTCGACCAGGTTAGGTACTGATTGTTGGGGAGAATTACACGGGCTTACTTTCGGAGGGTGCACACCATGGGATTAGTAGTAATTGGTAGTAATAATAAATTAATAAATTATTATCTACTTATTGACTAGTTTTCCATTTTTTATTCTGGTTAATTCTAGCTTTTGGAAATTCTGCCCACACCACGCAAAAGCAATACTTTTAGTCACTTATAGTCATGTAGTTTTATGAGTATGAATTCTCTTCGCGTTCGTTGCTTCTATTCTAATCTGTTCAAATTCAACTCTTATTCAAGTTTTCCAATTAAAATTAAAATTTAAATCTATTCAAAATTCAAATCTATTCCATATCCGTGATCTTAGTCTACAACAGAACCGATCCTTGAGACTAGTCCAATCTAGGTTTAGCATCAGACCTGGATTTCGTCTACCCAAGGAACCCTTTTTGAAAACCAAAAAATATATTTGTGTGGTCTTAGTCAGTTTGTATTTAAAAGGTGATCTTACGTCAATATGAAGCGCTGGCAAAAGCGAACCCCCGTTTAATTGAAGCTTTGTCCCATCAGCAAGGCAAAAGTATATACACCGTATCATAAAGCAGAAGCTTAGAATTTATGTTTTCTAATTTGTCTGTGTAATTAAACAAGAATGAAAGTTGCACAGAACTGTGCGTCCAAAAAGGTCATGCATCTGATGGGGCTCGTTGAACCAACAACAGTTTTAAAGAAAAAAACCTGGTAATAATTAACGCTGCTTAATTCTTTATCAACATCTTATGAACATTCATGATAAGATTGTCTTCTTGAATAAACTTGGACTATTTCTAACCTTTTTCTATTTTGTAAACAAGACTCACTGCTCTTTCTGTGATTTCTGCTAATTCTCGCTAATAGACAAAATTCTCGTTTGAGCAGTCACAGTTTCTTCCGTGTCATAATGCCGTCTACAAAATGAAAACTTCATACTGTCTGACCAAATCAACAGTTAACTCGTAGGCTCATTTGCATAATTTCCTTCAGGAATTAAATTGAATAAATTTTAACAGAACAGATCATTAACAGATCATTCTGCAGAGCTAATTTAATAAAAAAGCGTTTATGCAATTTTTCAATTTTCTTTTTATTTCTGTAAATAGCTGTATATAGTTTATTTGTATATTTTTAAATTAATTTTTATTCCTATTGTTTATTTTGTGCTGCATCAGCTATGAGCCTAAACGGTGAGTCTTGCTACGACCTTACATAATTAAATTAAATTGAATAGTTAAACCATAATAATTTAACCTTAAATAACTTTACTTTTTTGGTGGTAAAACTCCGTCGTGAATGTTACGTAGCTTCCGACTTTTCTTTGTTGAGAAAATTTTAATTTATAATTTCATTTTATCTTATGTATTCATTTAGTCTAGAAAGCAATTTCGAAAAGAATTTAGAAGCTCTTGTTTGACGGGCTGGACAATTCTTACAATATAACTAATTCCTGGAAATGTTCCAAATTCTCTGATTTTAGTAAACTGGGTTTCAATGCATTTGCTCCATTATTTTCCTTGAATTCTGGGATTTAGGTTCCACGGAGGTGTTTCGCTTATACCAGTTTATGAACCCGCAATTTCCGAAATTTGAGAGTGAAAAAAGTACGTGGAAGGCCAAACTTTTTCCGAACGCTCGGTGGTGTGCAACTTTCTTTCATTCCTTTCTTTCAAATATAATTGTAGAACAACTTTATTAGAGATAAGACTACATAATTATATTGCTGTTAAGCAGAATATATATGCTACTAGGTGTTATGAAACAGTACACTCAAAAGAATACGCGAATATTCCCAAGTACAGGGTGGCTGTAGCAAAGAGCCAAGCAGATTGCAAAACAACTTCTACGGTTTGCAATTAGGTTGGGAAAATTGGAATGCAACTTATCTATTGGTCAGATACCTTCCCCTAAGCGAAAAATCACTATCCTAGCGTAATATATTTTTTAATCATTTTCTAAAACCTTAAATGCGAAACCTTAACTAGCAAGATGGCACCAGCTGAAACTACTGTAATCCTTTGCTATACCGGAAGACGAAGGGGTTTCTGCTTTTTGAGTAGCTGCTGGACATTGTTTGAAGAAGGGCCAAAGGTTATGCCTGCCTCCGATTTCCCCAACAGGGGACAACATTCGCGTATTCTGATCGGAGCACCTTTACGCAATGCAGGGGAAATTAGAAAAGCTTAGCGTCACTCTCTTTTTCGTATAAACTGAGGAGGCATCACCCGTCGTGATGTCGACCAGGCTTTGAGACTCCTTCTGGCAACTTGGTTGAGTTGTTTTGGACCAACCTTACCGGGCCAGTTTCCTGGCTAGCACTTTGCACCTTCGGGTGATGTTCATCACATTATGATGTCTAATGCAGCAAACAACAACAACAACAACAACAAACTGGCATTGTAGGCGACCATAACAAAGAAAGTCGCATAAAAATTGGTCAATTTCAACTGCCTATTGCCGACGACTGGAACATCAGTAGAGATTAAGCTGCCCATCTTTGGAATGGCCGAGACTTGCTGCTTGTGCAGATGTAGGAAAAGTTTTGCTGTAACGTCTTGTAATGAAATCTCACCAGGCGAAAATGCCTGAATAAACTTTTTTCTGGCATTTTTGCAAACGTTTGCCAGATATAATTTTATGACAAAAAGCTGTATCAGAAATGATTTATGTCACTAGCTTCAGCAGGTCTTGGGCTCACTTACGTAAAGGATGTGCAACTTAATCTCTTTATTCCAGGCGTCAGTAATAAGCATTTATAGTGGACCAAATACCAATAGCTAAGTACGTAAGGTACTGCCATTGCCAGTTTTCTGGTACTTCTGTAGTATACAGAACAGCAACACAGAAAAGTTGCATTTACTGTTCTGAGCATCAGTGGTTTGCTAGAAGTGTTGTGGGCCGTCCGGTTGTGCTGGTTGCTGAGAGGACAACCGACCTGACTTGATTCTGGCCGGCCCGCCGATTAAAACCGGCACTGGCTGGACTGTGCCAGAATATTCCTGCGGCCGGCGGGCAGCCAGTCCGTCCAAGTTAGCCATTCATTCAGGTCGCTGCAGTTTGCAATAACCTTCGCACTAAGTTATATCAATAGCTGATAATAGCAAAGGAAGAGTAAGACACTCATCGCTTCCTAATGAATTAAGCTGGCAGGAAACATTAGGGCCGAAGCCTCGCGGAGGACTTCTTAGTGTGTAAGCATAGAACGCTGACAATTTTCAAAACTGGCGTTTTTGGCAAATTACAATACCTAGCAAAATCATAGAACAATAATTTTTTTGTATCATTGGCTTGCGTAAAACGAGATCTTCTCATCAATATACGAATTCGATCCGGGAAATCTCTTGCAGATTCGGCAACAGCGTAGAAGAAATGATGAAATTCCTAGAAATTTCATGGAAAGGATGTCTTATTCGCGAATTTGTAGTAGACTGCCCGCAGCGAACTACACAATCTTTATATTGTTAAAAAGAACTCGTCTTACGCAAGATAATGACATAAAACTTATTGCTGGACGATTTCCTAGCTTAAGTTATAATACTTAGTTTGTGGAAAGCGCCCGTTTTTAACAATGGCAGCAGAATGTTCGCACGTTGAGAAGCCCGGTAAGGTTGGTCCAAAACAACTACCAACCAAGTTGCCAGAAGGAGTCTCAAAGCCTGGTCGACATCACGACGGGTGATGCCTCCTCAGTTTATACGAAAAAGAGAGTGACGCTAAGCTTTTCTAATTTCCCCTGCATTACGTAACGGTGCTCCGATCAGAATACGCGAATGTTGTCCCCTGTTGGGGAAATCGGAGGCAGGCATAACCTTTGGCCCTTCTTCAAACAATGTCCAGCAGCTACTCAAAAATCAGAAACCCCTTCGTCTTCCGGTATAGCAAAGGATTACAGTAGTTTCAGCTGGGTGCCATCTTGCTAGTTAAGGTTTCGCATTTAAGGTTTTAGAAAATGATTAAAAAATATATTACGCGCTAGGATAGTGATTTTTCGCTTAGGGGAAGGTATCTGACCAATAGATAAGTTGCATTCCAATTTTCCCAACCTAATTGCAAACCGTAGAAGTTGTTTTGCAATCTGCTTGGCTCTTTGCTACAGCCACCCTGTACTTGGGAATATTCGCGTATTCTTTTGAGTGTACTGTTTCATAACACCTAGTAGCATATATATTCTGCTTAACAGCAATATAATTATGTAGTCTTATCTCTAATAAAGTTGTTCTACAATTATATTTGAAAGAAATGTTTGAATGAAAGTTGCAATACACCACCGAGCGTTCGAAAAAAAAGTTTGGCCTTCCACGTACTTTTTTCACTCTCAAATTTCGGAAATTGCGGGTTCATAAACTGGTATAAACTAAACACCTCCGTGGAACCTAAATCCCGGAATTCAAGGAAATGTTGGAGCAAATGGATTGAAGTCCAGTTTAGTAAAATCGTGAATTTGGGACATTTCAGGAGTTGGTTTTATTGTAAGAATTGTCCAGTCTGTCAAACAAGAAGCTTCTAAATTTTTTTCGAAATTGCTTTCTAGACTAAATGAATACATAAGAAGAATCAAATCACAAATTAAAAGTTTTCTGAACAAAGAAAATTCGGAAGCTACGTAACATTCACGACGGAGTTTTACCACCAAAAAAGTAAAGTTATTTAAGGTTAAATTATTATGGTTTAACTATTCAATTTAATTTAATTATGTAAGGTCGTAGCAAGACTCACCGTTTAGGCTCATAGCTGATGCAGCACAAAATAAACAATAGGAATAAAAATTAATTTAAAAATATACAAATAAACTATATACAGCTATTTACAGAAATAAAAAGAAAATTGAAAAATTGCATAAACGCTTTTTTATTAAATTAGCTCTGCAGAATGATCTGTTAATGATCTGTTCTGTTAAAATTTATTCAATTTAATTCCTGAAGGAAATTATGCAAATGAGCCTACGAGTTAACTGTTGATTTGGTCAGACAGTATGAAGTTTTCATTTTGTAGACGGCATTATGACACGGAAGAAACTGTGACTGCTCAAACGAGAATTTTGTCTATTAGCGAGAATTAGCAGAAATCACAGAAAGAGCAGTGAGTCTTGTTTACAAAATAGAAAAAGGTTAGAAATAGTCCAAGTTTATTCAAGAAGACAATCTTATCATGAATGTTCATAAGATGTTGATAAAGAATTAAGCAGCGTTAATTATTACCAGGTTTTTTTCTTTAAAACTGTTGTTGGTTCAACGAGCCCCATCAGATGCATGACCTTTTTGGACGCACAGTTCTGTGCAACTTTCATTCTTGTTTAATTACACAGACAAATTAGAAAACATAAATTCTAAGCTTCTGCTTTATGATACGGTGTATATACTTTTGCCTTGCTGATGGGACAAAGCTTCAATTAAACGGGGGTTCGCTTTTGCCAGCGCTTCATATTGACGTAAGATCACCTTTTAAATACAAACCGACTAAGACCACACAAATATATTTTTTGGTTTTCAAAAAGGGTTCCTTCGGTAGACGAAATCCAGGTCTGATGCTAAACCTAGATTGGACTAGTCTCAAGGATCGATTCTGTTGTAGAATTAAGATCACGGATATAGAATAGATTTGAATTTTGAATAGATTTAAATTTTAATTTTAATTGGAAAACTTGAATAAGAGTTGAATTTGAACAGATTAGAATAGAAGCAACGAACGCGAAGAGAATTCATACTCATAAAACTACATGACTATAAGTGACTAAAAGTATTGCTTTTGCGTGGGGTGGGCAGAATTTCTCAAAAAAAGCTAGAATTAACCAGAATAAAAAAAAGAAAACTAGTCAATAAGTAGATAATAATTTATTAATTTATTATTACTACCAATTACTACTAATCCCATGGTGTGCACCCTCCGAAAGTAAGCCCGTGTAATTCTCCCCAACAATCAGTACCTAACCTGGTCGAAACGGGGATACGGTCACATTATTCGATAAGACTTCAATACGTTATACTTATAAAATTTATACTTGTCGTAAGGTGGTTACGCAATTTACAATGAGGCAACTGAGCAAAAACGGAATATTAAACTCACTGGAGCTCTCTCACATGGAAATTCAGAGATAATGCAATAAAATGAAAAAATAAACTAATGAAAAAAATAGGCAGAAAAACCCATGTACAGAATTTACAGAAAATAAAAAATAAACAAAATTTCATTAGACGTTGCTTGATGATGATGAGATGATAGTGCTATTAGATTAAAAATTAGATTAAATTGGTTCTGCATAGAATTTAGTTAAAACTTGTGAAATTATGCAAATTAGTTTTTCCTTTCTATTGAACTTAGTTTTCAGAAACTGAATCTAGGCAACTGCAGTAAGCTAGCCAATATTTTCTTGGCTGGCACTAGTAGATCATCACCTTTACTTTTGACACTACCAGCGGGATTTTCAAGTGTTTTCAAGCTAATTAAATAATGCTCTATACTTTCCAAAGGGAATTTATGAACAAGCGGCCGCTGCCCGAAACAGTCCGGGATGTTTTTCATGGCCGTTTCCGGGCCAGAGCAAAGATGAATGGCAGAAAAACGACCAATTCAAGTGATAGTCTTTGAAAAGGCAAACTTTGGAGTTGGAAATTGAAAAGGAATTTAAAAGGAAAAAATGTTATAGTGACATTGGCTTTGCCAAAAACTTGTACATTATCGCTTCTTTTGCCATTTTAGCTCAACCAAAGCTGGTAACGTTCATGAATTGCCCAAATCGTTTAATTTCTGGACACTTTATACTATTTATTTGTTGAGACGACATTAGACTGCGTTTAATTCAATATATTATTTTCTTGTATTTTTCACTTCAGTTTGTTTCTCCTCTGCAAAATGATTCAGAAAAAGTTCAGTTTTTCCACTGGTTTTGATCATTGGGGGTCAAGTTTTGGGTTCGAAATTCGCCGGACCTGGGAGCTATTTCGGACTCCGGTTGGGCCTGTCCTAGACTCGGCCCGGACGTTTTGCGAATTCGACACCGTCATTTGTAACTGCATTCAGTTCGACAGTCAGCGACTTGTTCATCTTACCGTTCTTACTTCAGTAAATTCCAATCCAGATTCGGATTATTTAAATTATGCTAATGAACACCGAGAGTAAACTCGCCGTGGCAAACCTAACAGCAGTCTCAGAAGAAATATGCTGCATGATGAGATAATAAGGTTAGGATAATAAGATAATTGGTAAACAACATTTTTATGATATGTAGCAATCAATGGGGTAGCAGTTGGGAAAAGGCCATGCCTCCGATATATAATTGGAGTTTGTGAGACATTCAAATCGACACCTTTAGTTTAATTTTTGAAGTAAAGGACATTTGTAATGAAAATGAATGCTTTGTCGCATGATTTTATTTGATAAAGGAACAGTTTCGATTTAACACGGAATTTTACATCTTGGATTCTGCTGGAAATTGGGAAGGGAATGAAATCTACAATGGAATGAATGTGTCTGATTGCCACCTTAACTGTATTTTTATGATTGCCATAGTTAAGACATGAATTTCGGGGAAAATTAATTGGAATGAAGTTTCAAATTTAAGTTGGGTTGTTTCGAGCTGGCAGTTAACTTTTACTAATTATGCTGTTGCGGGACAGCTAGGTAGAGGCCCGTTGGGTGCCGCTCCCCAGGCGGATTGGCAGGTGTAGAACGACTGTCAATGATTAGTGCAGAGCACGGTCCACTCATTAATTTAAGTTAATTAAAGGAATTCTGCTATTATGGCCAAAACAACCCAACATCGTCAGGAAAAAGGCCAGTGTTCGCTCACTGTACGTCGAAATGCTATCAAACTTTGTTATATCTAAATAGATCAAGACCTGCTCTTGCGATTTATAAAAGAAAAACAACCTATTCTGTGGTTCCTTCTAATTCTACAAACCATTTTCAAACTTCATTTGGATATTACAAAGTTACTTTCAGGTTTTGCCCATATCAGTGGTTTTCGCTTAATTACTCGTTAATTAACATTATTAATTAGTATAATTTTTATATCACTAAAAAACCAGCAAGCTTTGTTCTTTTAGAATATCTAAAAAATATTTACCCTTTCTGTGGTTCGATTTCATTTTACAAGCTGACTTGAGAGCCACATACTGAAGCTCCAGTTGGCCTCCAGCTTTGGTTTGTCACAGGGGTTCTAATCAAAGTTGCGTGTTAATTAACATCAATAATTAGGCTAAAACTTTTATAAATAAAATCAGCCGGTCGTCCTCTTTAAAACAAGCACAAAATAATTGGTGCTTCTGTGGTTCGATTTCATTTTACAAGCTGATTTGCAAGCCACCTACTGAAGTTTAAGTTGGCCTCCAGACTTGGATGGTCCTAGTGCTTCTAATTAAAGTTTCATATTAATTAACATCAATAAGTAGGTTAAAACTTTTATAAATCAAATGAGCAGAACTTCTTCTTCAAAATAAGCACAAGATAATTGGTGCTTCTGTGGTTCGATTTTATTTTACAAGCTGATTTGTAAGCCACATACTGAAGTTCAAGTAGGCCTCCAGACTTGGATGGTCCTAGTGGTTTTAATTAAAAGTTTCACACTAATTAACATCAATAATGAGGCTAAAACTTTTATGAATTGACTCAGCAGCTCTTCCTTTTTAAAACAAGCACAAAATAATTAGTGCTTCTGTGGTTCGATTTTGCGTTATGCTTGATTTTCTGACCTAACCGGGAGAGCTCGGCTCGTCCCTCAAGTATTGCGATCATTAATAGTTTAAACTTCATTTCAAGCTTAATTAAAGTTTATGATTAATTAAGTAATCCATATTCTAGCTAATTAATTAATGAAAGTTAAGTTAATTAAGTTTAAAGTTTAATTAATTTGGTTTTTATTGGTCTTAAAGCAAAAGGGAAGCTCGGCTTGCCCTTTCACTGAACTTAACTGGTTTTTGCTTAGCTAGTGTGGAATTCTTTTGAAGTTTTTCTCTTTTGCAAAGTTTTGGTTTTGTGATTCAAGGGAAGACTTTTATGTCTTTCCTTATTGCCAATTTGGAGTAACAGATGTGATACTTTTGTACTGTAAAAATTTCCGCTCTTTGAGTCCAGCTCGGCTGAGACTCAAAGGCAAAAGAAAAAAGAGGGGAACTGAAAGAAAGTTTTATTTTTAATTCATGTCTTAGCTACTTAGTTGTTTGTACTTTGTATTGTGTATATTGTGTTTTGTAAGAGGCTCGTACCCATTAGTTTTAATTAATTTTACCTACCTAATCAGCAGTCACTAAGTCTTAGTTACGGGGACCCTCTGGTCCAGGTTTTAGTAAGGTGTTGCGTCGTGTTTTTCTCTTTTAAGCGAGAAATTGACGTAGTGTCAATTTCTCGCCTGAGTGCGTTTGTATTAATGTTATCTTTCTTTATTTTCTCCCTAATTTTACAATAGGTGAAAGGGATTAGTTTAACTGTTCTTTCCCTTTAACGTAAACACTTGAGAGCCCGCTCAAAGTCACGTTATGATTACAACTAGTGTGACCCAATCAGAATCATTTAAGGGCGCGCCTTGTGCGCGGAGGACAATTTCGGCCAATCAGACGAATGATTGCCGAAATTGTCATGATTGACAGGTAGACTTGTTTTGAACATCAGTCTTACCTTGTCTTCCGAACCGTACGGCCGCTTTTGGCCTCTCCCTACACTCCCCCCTGTTTTCTTTAACATAGGGCGTTACTATGCCCACATTTTCCCCCATCTGAACGGGGCTAGTGTTTTAACACTAGCCCCTTGTCAATATTTTTTGGGGTTTTAGTTTAGGAGGGGGTTTAGGGTTGACTTCCCACCTTAGGTTTCTCCCCCTTTCTTTTTCTCTTCCAATTACCGAGTTTTTAAAGGCGATTTCCCTCTTTTTCTGGGAATCGCCTCTGAGACTTATTAAAGGACCCAGAGGTCCTCTTCTAAAATATCCCCCTGTGAATTACCCCTTAATTTAAACTATTTATTCATTGTCTATAAATGATTCTGATTTGTAATATCTGTCTAGATATTACCTGTCGCGTGGATTTCCGAATAAAATCCACTGAGAGCTTGGACTTTCGGGAGCTCTCCCGTGTCCCCAAATTTGTCTCAACTAAATTTTCTTAATTTAAACTCACAACGCAATTCTCAACTTTTACAGCAATTTTACTCACCTTTCAAACTTTACAGCTCAGCTTCTTAGGGATTATTCCTGGACCCATGAAATATCATGTTAGGATCTTTCTCTGAAAGATCCTAACGGTTTTAACCCATTTGATTCAGGTTGAACCTAGCCCCACCTGCCTTACCTGGCCTGCCTGGATCCTTGGGCTCTCCTGGAGCTGATTCCGCCTTGCATTGATTCACTAGTTCTGCTGCCCTAATCAGGATTCCTGTCTCTCTCATCCTGCTCTCAATTATCCAGTGTGTGGAGCCTCGACGTTCCCCCTGGACTATCTGGATCTTCTCTTTCTCCAGCTCTCTCTGGATCTCCGAAGGTGCTTTGGTAACACGTCTGTAGACTTTTATAAATCGGGATAAACAGTCTACCAGGGCAGGACGGAGTGCACTTCATCGTAATCTGGACTACAGGGTGATTTGTCCGACACCCTCTATCAGACTTGCCTTGAGGGTGATTTATCCGACACCCGTTTTACCAGAACTTGCCTTTGCCAGTGCACTGCCGATCCCCCCTGGTTGAGGCTTGCTCCCTCAACGACGACGATCTGCTGTCCTTAGCGAAATTCTGCCGCTTCTCGGCCCTGAGAGCCTGTTTCAAGGCTACCAAACTTTCGGTTGTGTTCTGAGCGGGAATCCCTCTAAAGGAAGAAAGAATACGAAACTTTTATTTTGAACTCCTGAAATATAACTATGCATTCTCTTGTTTTATCGATCTTCGTTTACTTTTGTCTCGTTGTTTAAAACTTTAACACTCTAAATTTTTGGGGAAATCTAAAACCAATTAAACATATTTCTAAAATTCGTGAGAATTATCCGTTGGCCGCTTCCTTAGGCAGGAAGTAGGATATTAGCGTCTGGTTGTCTGCCGAGTGGGCAGTCAGAACTAATATTTAGTGCCAGGGAAGGGTGGAAACTGTGCAAGCTTGACTGCATCCAATAAAATAAAAGCATATCGGACACAATAAGCATATAGGCGGACCCACTCGATATCTTAGTTAGTTAGAGGCTGAATATAGTGCTCGTTTTAATAAAAGTTCAAATTCTCCCAGGGTTCACTGCGAAACTTTCATTGTAGGAACAGTTCTTATGTCAGACTGCTGG
>JASAND010004673.1:0-12867 GCA_030248195.1 Trissonchulus latispiculum
TATATCAAGTGAATTGCCCGCCGCAAGCCAAGACACTGGGAGCAGACCCCGGGCTGGTTCCAGGGCAGCTCAGGTGACAATTGGAATTCAAGTGGATACTCATGGAGACAGACGTTATTCTAGCTATTTTTGACACTGTGTCAAACGTTTATATCGAGACTGTGACACACTTAACACTAGCCACAATAAGAAATACCTAACGTTTCCAGAAAAAGCAAAAACTAAAAACAAACGAACAAATAGAAGAAACAGCCAGTACATATATACGCATTGTATGTGAAACCGTATTGTCCCTTCGCACAATAAACCTATGTTAGTGTAGATGAACTTCTTCTCTGTTACGTAACGGCAACTACGACTAACAATCAACGGTGGATTATACCTTGACTGGTTCAGAGTCCATTTTAATTTTGCCCCAGGACACAGCCTCATCGGGCCTGGCACCGGAGTCGGATCCGTCAAATTCTTGACCGGTATTCACAAACACAGAATATTCGGCTCCATTGCGCTAAAACAGTATACACATTGACTTGACATTAGTGAAAGCTAAAATAGGAAACAGAAGACACCAATACATATTCAGACGTACCCTGAGCGTGCCGTTAAAAAATTTTCCGTGCCGGGCCCGGGCCTGCTGAATCGACCGGACCGGGCTTCGGGCCCGGTGAAAGCCCGGCATACAAAACACAGTGCCAAACAACAGTTAGTGCTATTTATTATAACTTAGACAACATGTGTAAACTAAATAGGACTTTCTAGTGAAGAAATTTTGGAGAAAATAGAAATATCCATAGCAAAAATTTAACCGGGCCTCACCGGGCCCGGCCCGGGGCCCCAGGCCCGATTTAAGGCCCGGGCACAACTCTACTTACCCTTGATTGACTATTACTGTTATCATGCTGCTACTACTACTGTTCGACTTAAGACGTTGGCTTGCTTATAAGCTGAAAAGCTACAGCTTGATATTTGAAAGCTTATAGATAAATGCTTGTTATAACAAAGAAGCAAGCTAATTAATAAGTGTGATGGCGCAGCAAATAATATACTGACAATGTTTGAACGAGGACTTAGAATAGAGTGCAGTTTTCTCTCTGGTGCAATTTCGTTAAATATTGGATTTTAAATGTTCTGGAAAATTTGGAAAATGGGAAATTTGGAAAACAGAAACCGGAGAACTGGGCTTGCAATACGGTTCCTCTTAATCCAGAAAGATAGGAAGTAGAGATGAGCATTTCAGCCCGTCAGCCCGTTCTTGTCTGGCCCACGGCCAGGGCGCTCAACAAAGAGAGGGACGGGCCAGGCTGGCAAAATTTTTAGAAAATTTGCTAAAGCAATACGAATTACGAAACTGCACAAATTATCGTTCTAAATCTTCCCATTTGACTGAATACTAGTTTAACATGCAGTTTGTTTCAAGAAAGTGACAAAACTATAACAAGGACGCCCCTTTAACTAACTACCTCCTCCAAAAAGCTTCTATCCTTGCGCAGTTCTTACAATTTTCTGGTGACGGCTTGGGTTAATTTCACCGTTTCGGAGTACTGTGCTCAAATGGACATTGATGCTTAACAAGAAGATTTGAAAAATACAATCAGATTGTAGTAAAGAACTACCATAACAACAGTATATACAGTTTTTAACTTTTTAACTGTACAGACGACGTGGAAGTTTTCATTTAACTTGTTATTTAGTTAGTTATTTTTGCGGGCAGAGGCGGGCCGAGTCGGCCCGGGCCTTAGTTTTGGATCGAGCAAGATATTACAACGGGCTGGGCCAAGAAAATTTAGCCCGTGCTAATCTCTAGTAGAAATACATAAGGTAAAACGACATGAGTTGTCTTCTACACGTCATTATAGGCTACGAAATATGTGAAAATAAGCAAAGGATGAAAGAAAGAACAGATCAACAAACAGTGACCCTCGGCCTAAATAAACTGAAACGAAACCAAGCAGCCATATTGAAATAGATCGAACAATAACCTACTACATCTTATGTGCCAGACAGTGCAATATTAGGCAGCCATACCAGGTTCACTGTTCTACGTCTGACTTCTTTGTGAACTACTGGTAGAAACTTCTCACTAATCGCAATAGAATTAATACCATTACTTTATACCATTAGATTTGAATTGCAAATGTGATGTTTCACAATTCCGCCACCGAGAATGATCATACCCGTTTTGATGGAGCCAACAGCCATGTCGTTAATATATCTCACATCTACAACAATCCAATGTAAATTATTTAGAGCTCTGTTCAAGCAGCTAGCTGTTTCACGATATAGATTGTTGTCCGATATCGATGAATTAGGACTTTAGGACCCCTTAGGACCCATCATACCATACAGAGCAATTATACAAAAGTAAGCTAAATAGCTAGATATATAAGAGACCAGATAAAGGTATACCAGTGACATTCAAGCACTGATTTCTCAAACTGCTGAAACTATACCCAAAATTTGTTTGCTACAAATTCATAGAAAGTCTTTTAAGGATGAAGAGCACGAAAATAAGGCTATTTTGAAAGTATCGCCGTTTTTCTGAGCAATAAAGATTGATACACAAACTGTCAGCACCTTCAATGAACAGCTTGCTTTTTGGTGAAATCGCATGAGTCACGTACCTTGTATCAAGTCAATAACAAGGCCAGGTCTTTTGTACGAGTGAAAATAAAGCATGTCACCAAGAGATCCATCCGTTAAACCTGGACAAAACACTGGGATATTATTCTAAACCAAACGAAGTCATACCAAACTAAAAGTTTGGTTCAATCTAAACATCAAGTTAATTTGGTTTAATACGTTGCTTTGATGGTATCTACCGGTCAGTCAGGAGAGATGAAGAATCGTTCACAACAACAGCCAGAGTGTCTCAATTTCAAAGTGATTTTGTTTAGAGTGAGCAGATAAAAAATTTGCAAAAACAATTTGCCCAAGTGGACGGTCCCTTCCCTGAAGACACTACTAAGACTGTTATAACACTGTTTTACATTGCGCAATATCAGGCGGATGGCTTCACAGACAAGCCTAACTGCCATATTAGAGATAACCTTAGCATAGCAGCGTACAACTACGCACGCATATACGGAAATGTTTGCAAGTTATTACGCAATCCATTTTGAGCATACACACAATATACGTACATACTTTATACGCCCAGTAATAGACCGAGTTTTTATTGTTGATTTCCTTGCCCAGGCGATGAATCAGCTTGGAAGGAGTCCAGACTATTTTCTGCTAAAGCAAATTTTACAATTATAACCTCTACAAAAACTCTGTGCATGAAACAACCGCACTGGCGCACTGTATAACTTAAGTAGAACATCCACAAAAACTCACACTATCGTTTAGTTGCTTGCTATCATGATTTAAATTGAAATTAATTACACAATATTGAATCCCAATCTTTGAATATATTGTTGAGAGCTTTACATGGGGGCCACCTCGAATGGGGGGGAGGTCGCCTTGCTTAATTTTAAATGCACATAACACCTCAAACGATGTCAACTTTCTCATCTGTTCAACCCTTAACTAAATAATTCCGGTTATGAATACTCATTAACATGCAAAAATGGGTAAACTGAGACCAAAAGTTGCAATTCTAATTCTATTATGCTGAAAGCGGTAGCGGAAAACGTCACCGTTCCCACCCATCGTGCAGACAGTAACAAAATGATGCCCCACTCATCTGAAAATTCAAGGTTAAAACGCATCCACATATGCATTATGTATGTACAACTTTAAAGAAAGTTTCTAATTAACAACATTGACTAACGAACCAAAACTAGCTTACACTGTTTTGTTCTTCCAGCATCTTATCCAAAATGGGCAGTAGCCAGTCCTCAAATTTACAATAATTATTATTAGGGACCAGTAAATTTCCGATCCTATTGATTCCACGTTTTCGTAATTCATGTCCCCTGAGACTGAAGTCACCAAGGAAAGTGGGAGCCAAACATTTAATGAAGTCCTCTTCAATACCACCGGCAGTGGTTACGATGCAGTCAATCTAAAAGTAAACAAAACCAAACTAAAACGATACACTAAGTAATTTTACGCCCGATTGCACCAAATCGGACTAAGTTAACTCGGTGTTAGCTTAACTCCGAGTTAACTCGTTAAGGCAGATTCACACAATCAAATTCTCGCCAAATAAATTTGATCAAATTTGATCAAACTTGCAATTTGACCAAATTTGATAGTTTGAACGGGTATCAAATTCCATCAAATTTCGTCAAATTTGCCATCAAACTGCTGTCAAACTATCAAATTAGTTTGGTCAGTGCGCAAAAACCATCAAATATTTGACGGCTTGTCCAGTGACATTTTACCACGTCTATCACGTTGACCGTAAATCAGTTTAAAGCATAGCCTTTTATTTTCTTCACACATGAAGTTTCTCTACGGTCTATTTAACACAATGTGCAAAATTAGAGGACTATAATAACATACATTTTCATTAAAGATACTTTCAATTGGATTTAAATGAATAAATAATTTGAGATTTTGCCAAATGTTCGAAAAATAGAGGAACTATTTTATATTTAAAAATCGCGAATGAAAAAATGCTGTAAACTGTAAATCGTTTTAGATCTTTTTACCAACCTTTGACCCAAGGGCGTTTAGGTTTGGGTTCAGAATCACATTGAGATAACACGAAAAACAGTAGTTTGAGCTTTTGACTGACCATTGTCTACGCGCGCCAATTCAAACTGGCGCCCAGTTCGATCAAAATTTGGTCAGTGTAAACGGGAAATTTGATCAAATATACAGCAGTCAAAAAATGTGATCAAATTTATTTGGCTTGAATTTGATCGTGTGAACCGGCCTTTAGTTATTCTTTAGCTGAGCTTCAGCGTCTTCAGCTTAGTGTTAAAGTTAGTCCGTCGCAATAAGCTAGGTCATGTCAAAAATACCAAACTCTGAGCTTCAGCTCAGGGTTAAAATTAAAATAAAAATTGGTTTCTTATTCATTGTGTCCAATCATCCTCACTCAGTATTAGTTGGAGATTAAGTTAATCTCGAGGTTAACTCCGAACTAAGTCTTTTGTAGACTTATAACTCTGAGCTGAAGACAACCATTAAAGTAGTGGATCAAATCACAGGAGCTCAATTTATAATAATACTCCGAAACATTTTGTCCGCAATAACTGAAATGTTCTGGGATCATTAATTAAGCAGTCCATCACGTCCATTTCCAAAAATGGAGGGTACAAGAGTGGCGCTAATTTAGTTAGTACTCAGTTAATCCTGATAGATATCAGGGTTAAGTTTTGGCCAGCTGACGACTAAAGTTACTTCAGAGTTAACCTTAGATTAACTTAGCCTTACTTCGTGCAACGGATTGACTGAGAATTAACAGGTTAACACCGAGTTAATCTTGAGGTTAGTTTAACACCGAGCAACACCTTCATTGGTGCAATCAGGTGTTTAGTATTCCCAAAAATAAGAAAGTGATAGATTACAGATAAACCATGGGTGGAGTCTTCTAGTGAAAAAAGAATAGGAACAAATTCCCCTATGATTTTAAGCTACAAATTCAGTGTTTCAGTCAGCTTTGTCTGAAACATCAACAAAAACGATTCCTTAAAGATATAACATATCAGTGTGAATTTCTTGCTGAATTTCCAGTCTAAAACTGCAATATTCGCCACTTTTTTCTAAAAACAGCATTTAGCAGTGGCTTACAGAATAAAGCATCGCCGTTGATTTCGTGGCTACCAAAACGTAAAGACGTACAACCTCACAAGGCTTCAAGCGGACATATATAATGTATGTCAAAGAGAACGCGGTAATATAATTACAAAGCGTCAGTTTCTACGAATGCCATCCCTCTTCTAAAAATACTATTCACTGAGTATACCTAAAATCTAATTCATTCCAACAATTTCATGAAAGAAATTCCTAGAACATTTCCAATATTTGTGTTTTGATAACTAAATAACACATATTTCAAACCATATTGTGTTCAGCCAAAAATCTGAACGTTTCTCGAAGTCCGGACGATATCAGGTTAGAAGTGTAGCCCAAAAAGATAGTACAAGGCGATTTCCGTCTTTGCATGCTAGAATGTTCGAAAAATTCTAGTTCTTTGGGCAGATTCATTACAGACTGGGCTTCATATTTTTCTTTCACCTGAAACAACAATGTAAAGCTAAATGCTTCCAGAATCTTTCCTGTCCAAGGTAAATCCACTGAAACATATGACGAGAAGGAGCCAATGAAGGTGTAATGTTAATAGACATAAAATTTGACCTTTTGACCAGAGTGATCGACCACGTGCAGATTCAGAGCTGAGAGACTGAAAACGAAACCTGCAGGTTCTGAAATATAGCTTCAGTTCAGAAGTTTTCATCGCCGATTTTAAGGCCAATTGGTTTGAACGATCCAAATTTCAGTCACTGTAAAAAACCTTAGGTCACCAAAATTAAATTAAATTTGATCTTTAAGTTTCAATAAAAACCAAATATCCACAAGAAAGACATGTATTGCACAGAAGATCTGAAGTCATAAGATTTAGTATTTGGGTAATGGCTTTGACTTCATACGTAGCTACTTGGTCTCAGTGAACAGAACTTCTTATGTCTTTTCAAGACAGATTATAGCAGAGTTTAAATTACCTCATAGCCGCTTAAATCTTTCATGAAAAAGCTCTTTAGATGTCAGCCCAAATTTAGGACATGACCTTAGCTAAGGTCAAAACAACGTTATAAGCAGAGTGGATGCCTATGTCTGAAACACACGCAAGTAAATAAAATAATAAAAAATCTATATAGGTAGACATACCATCATGTTGATCACTTCAACTGCTTTTCCGAGGCTTGTAGCCTGAAAACCCGTTGTCAAATACGTATCTAAAAGTCCTGATAGACTGCAGCCGTTTTCGAAGTTGTAGCCAGAAACAGGAGTGCTACCTAGGATAAGCAATGCAATATATATTCTCACAACACTGCAGACTACATAAGCAAAGTATATATATATATACAGAAATGGAGAAACCCAGATCAGAGTTAAGACACTGTTAACGCTTGTTTATTCCAAGATACATTTCACTGAACAGGTTAGCAGATAACAGAACAGACCTTCTGGCATATCTTCGCTTTTGCCTAGTACCACTCCATGCTGCTTTGACGTATCGGCAATCTTTCCATTTTCCATTATGTATAATTTTGCGTATCACAAAAATCTACAGGAATAAAACAATAAACAATTGTGACGGTCTCTATATTTGTTAAGTACGCAAAGAAAATTTGAAATTATAGTCACCTTAAGGGGGGGTCCATTTTTGGGCCATTTTTTACTTTCTCCGATCTCGCTGATTTTTACATATATATTTTATTGTCCAAATATTAACGAGTTTTTAAAATTAAAGTCGTAAGTCTTACGGCTGTCGAGTAATTTCATCTCAAAGTTGAGGTTTCATGTGTTAAACACAGGCAGTGGAAAAAGTTGTCATTTGTTGCCAAAAAATCTCCCGACAAACATTGATGAATCTGGACAAATTTTACAGTAAAATAACGCTGAAATGTTAAACTGCGGTATCTTAGAATTAGAATTTTAATTTAAGCCTTTAAAATTTTTTAATTAATTTTTGAAGGATTAAAATTAATAACGCTGCAGTATCTTGGAATTAGAATTTTAATTTAGGCCTTTAAAATTTTTTATTCATTTTTGTTGGATTAACATTTTAGCATCACGTTTAATGTAAAATTTTTTCTAGATTCATCAATGCTTGTAGGGAGATTTTTTGGCGCACGCGAAAAATGACAACTTTTTCACTCCCTAAGATTAAATCATAAAACCTCAACTTTGAGCTGAAATTACTCGACAACCGTAAGACTCACGGCTTTAATTTTAAAAACTCGTTAAAACATTCGGTTGGAACAATAAAGTAAAAATCAGCGAGATCGCGGAGAAAGAAAGTCGAAAAACTGGCCGAAAATAGACCCCCTTTAACTCTTTGGTGTAGGTAAGTGTTCGTAAGGGACCGCTTCAACATACTTTACAACGAGAGAATGGTGCTAAGTTCTGATTGAGGGGTTAAAGAAAGTTACCTAGCCTTCTAATTACAACAGCTATAAGCGGACACTTTATTGTAACAATAAAGTGCACGCCTCTTCAGTTTTGTGGTGTCTCTCTACAAAACTTTTTATAGCAATTTCAAAACATGGACTCCATCAAATAGATATCCCCACAGCAGCGTCCAGGCATCCGTTTGGTCGACGGCGATAAATGGTTTCCATGGCTGATCCGCCACCTTTGTTTTTATCTTTTGTCAAGTCACAGTTGGATACCAAAACCGGCCCAAGTCCACAGTGGTCCGGCCGACCGGCCAGTGACAGTTTCTGCGGCTTACCGCCTTAAACTTGCTAAAATTTGCCTTTAAACTATCAAAATCTTATTTTTTACTTGTCTTAGATAGCCGACGTAGTGGCACCGGCCGGCCCACGAAAAATTGGACCGGTGAACAACATTACTTCATGTCCTTAACTTATGCTACCGAGAGAGTGGGTCTCTTCTATTGCCCTATTCCGGACTATCCTTTGTAGTGTGCCTTCCAAATACGTATGTTGGGAGTGGTACTGGAGGTAGTGTTGTTTCAGTAGCCGATTTTAGTTTCAGTTTCAGTTTCAGTCGGTGGTTCGAAATAATTTCAGTTTCAGTTTCGGTTTCAGTCGGCGGACCAAAATAGTTTCAGTTTCAGTTTAAGTATCAGTTGGAAACGTAAAATAATTTCAGTTTCAGTTTTAGTTTCAGTCGGAGTTTCAGTTTCAGTTCGCTTTAAAAACAACGGTTTCCAGCTCTCTGAGTTAATATAAAGCACAATTTAATGTTTATTCAGCCTCTCTTACAGCAATGTTAACAGAATCGAAGCTCAAAAGCTTAAAAATTTCAAGATTTAACTAAAGTCTGACCAAAAAATCTTGGAACCGAACAGTCAGCACCATTCCTGAGTTATCCTTTGAAGGTAGCCTATATAAAGTATATATTTTTAGAATCCTCAGGAGCAGGAGATTCCGATAAACCCATCATATCCGGTCTATATCCGGTTACCGGATACTAAATCGATAAAAACGCTTCAGATTCGGAAGAAAAATGCTAATTAATTCATGCTCTAGTATATTGGTCCTTGGCTCAAAACATTTCCGAAAATCGGGTCACATCCGGTCCATGTCCGGTAACCGGATGCACAGGTCACAAAAACTGTACAGCAAGATGGGTAGATCGTACAGTTTCACTGATTGGATTTTTGGATTCCTCCGGTCGAAATTAGTCTGTATCCAAAATTTTGTCCGGTTTGGACCAAAATTGCGTGATCTATGGTCGTATCCGGTTCTCAAAAAACCGGAAAAACCGGTTTTTCCGGCCTGGTGCTCGGAATCGCAAATTAAAAATGTTGCCTTTGGGCACAATGAATGTTTGGGAGGCTACTTTCATTTTACCGGTGTCAAAGCAATCGAATATCCGGTCCATTTCCGGTTCTGAGCTTTGAAATTTGAGATTTCATGTGCTATTATCTCAGTATCCGGTTGGTCCGGAAGTCAAATTATTGCATTAAATTGATATTTGGTCTATCCCTAACCAGCATCATCCACAAATTACTTCATATCTGCTGTAAATTTTGAATGATAGCGTTTTAAAAATGGCTCAAAAATAGGTTATAATATTGCAAACGACAAAGCTAAAGCGTATGGGATCATAATCTCATGTCCGGTTTAACAATTAGACAAAACAAGCAAAAATCACCCATTTATAAAACGCTGCCATTCAAAATTTATAGCAGATATGAAGTAATATGAGATTTGTGCTTACTAGGGATAGACCAAATATCATTTTAATGCAATAATTTGACTTCCGGACCAACCGGATACTGAGATAATAGCCCGTGAAATCTCAAATTTGAAAGCCAAGAACCGGAAATGAACCGAATATTCGTGTGCTTTGACATCGACAAAATGAAAGTATCCTCCCAAACATTCATTGTGCTAAAAAGGAAAAGTTTTATCCGCGATTCCGAGCTCCAGACCGGGAAAACAGTTTTTCCGGTTGTTTTGAACCAGATACGAGCATAGATTACGCAATTTTGGTCAAAACCGGACAAAATTTCGTATACAGACGAACTTCGACCCGAGAAATCCAAAAATACAATCAGTGAAACTGTACGACCTACCCATCTTGCTGTACAGTTTTTGTGACCTGTGCATCCGGTTACCGGACATGGACCGGACGTGACCCGATTTTCGGAAATGTTTTGAGCCAAGGACCAATATACTAGAGCATGAATTAATTAGCATTTTTCTTCCGAATCTGAAGCGTTTTTATCGATTTAGTATCCGGTAACCGGATATAGACCGGATATGATGGGTTTATCGGAATCTCCTCCTCCTGAGGATTCTAAAAATATATACTTTATATAGACTACTTTCAAAGGATAGCTCAGGACTAGTGCTGACTGTTCGGTTCCAAGATTTTTTGGTCAGACTTTAGTTTCAGTCCGAGTCTCATGTGACTTAAACTTAAACATCACTAACTGGAAGCTACTCATAAGGATCCTGTCCGACTGTCGCCAAGAGAGAAAATTCAGTGTTCTCTACTCCTAACAAACGGAACCGACCAATCTACTGTTGAGTGGTCATGATAACCTTATAAAATGATAAAAAGCTGCACAAACAACCTGAGTATTTAACAGAATTCCTAAGCAAATTTATAATTATGGAAAAGAAGAAAACTACTGCTAATAAAATCTCAGTAATACAAAAATACTAACAATATAATCACATACCCTACAGAAGTAAAAACACCCAATTTTATTGTACACATAGTATTTACAAAGGCTTACTTCAGTACAGGAAATGACTGACAAACTATATACAATGAACAAATAATCTATATATATAGGTACGTAGATTAGATAAAAGCAAGTTAATTTTAACCCTATTGTATGGTATATACAAACAACAACAACAGTGCTCTTCAAACTTTAAAGAGCGTCTAAAGTTCGATATCTTTTGCCTTCGCCTTTTGTGATGTATGCATGCATAAAGCCTTCGCCTTGCGTTAAATCTTTTTCCTGGTGATGTTTGTTTGGAAAAGACAGAATTTTGTTTATTGGTACTTGGTACTCATGCACATTTTGTATCTTCAAGTCTTTTCCACTGTTTTCAGATGTTCAACTTTTAAATTCCATCATTTTGGCGACATGTACAATGTAGGAAAATACAATAATTTAAACAGTAGCTTAAGCGTACGTACTTTTCTATGACAGAAATTAAATGAGTTTTTAAAGTAAGTTGGATGTCATGTCTCGGAATCCTCCCGACTTAAAAAATCTCTATGAATCAAACACGTCAAATAGAAAATCGGCTGTAAACGAGGCAGCAGGTGTATCTGTTATCAACTCTCGAATCATGCCTGAGTCGCCCGCAAATCAGTGCCCAGTACACAGCATGTTTAAATGTTAGAACTCGAAAAGAACAACACCCGTCCACGTCTAATTTATGCCTGCTTCGAGTTTTAAAACGCTAGGTTAGAATAATGGGCGAATTCGTTAGAAGTGAAGGTGTGAAACTGTGGAGGTGTAGGCAGTTAGGGAGTACAATATGGCTCACGAGCAAATAGCAGATTTTGCCTGCTACTGCAATCTCATCATTATGTGTTTGCTATAGATAGTCTTGATATACGTAACAACTTTTCGGAGCTCACTTTTCGGAGCCCCCCCCCCCTTGTTCCACATACCCAATACACGTTTTCGGCGCTCAAACTGTCGAGAAATTGTTTTGGAAGATGAATCTTCGAAAAATGCTCTAATTTTTAGCTACTTTATGCACTTATAGGATCGTTCTAACCTTAAAAACAGCTATTTTTGGGTTTACCTTCGAAATTCTATTTTTTGCTAAACATTTAAGTACATTTATGCCTTGGGCTGCCCCACTGCCCCCCTGATTTTCAAAACCAAAACCAAATGCCAGGAGACTGTAATGAAGATGTTCCAATTTTAAGCAATATCATATCTGACTACATACGCTTATTTACTCCTCTGTAGCATAAAACGCACGAAAGACTATGAGCTTGAGACTTAAAAATATTTATAATGTATATATATAATAGTTTAACTTAGCAAGACAAATTTTTATAAGAATTTTTCGATTTTCCGAAGAAATAAAGCTATAGGTATCTGATGTAAACGCTATTTCAGTTCTACACTTCCACGTAACAGTGAAATCAAAATCTAATTACAATGTACAACTAGCAATTTGGCAAGAATGGATGGATAGTCAAGTTTTATTGTACTAAATAGAAAATATTTAAGGGGGTCGTTTTAGAGACCGCTTAATATTAATAACGAAATACAGCTATTCCAAGCTCAGCTTTAACTTGCAGCTGTCTGAAAGAACACCATTCAACCCCCAACCCACTTGCAAAATAACATACAAATCCGTCAACCTAGCAAAACATTGAGGAGGCATAGCGAAGAAATTGTGCTACATGCATACAATACCGCGCTACAGGTATGTATGCTGCAGGACGCAGGTAATAAAAACATCGACAGAAACTGTCATCGCCCAATGCCCACAAAGCACTGCTTTCCAACAAGACAGCACAAATACAACAAAGCTTATATACACACTTGCTTACTCACCTCACCCCAAACACACGAACATTGCAGTAAACGCTGACCTGCAGCACAAAAGCATCATTTCCGTATATAAATAAACTACGTCCACAATTATGTACAGTGCGCACATACGTATATTATGTATCAGTATCACAGGTTCTAACTATCCATGAGGAAAATACAAATTTTATTTTTTATATTTTAGTTTATCATTTCTAACAACGAAATCTCAAAACTCACAACAATACGTAACT
>JASAND010004674.1:0-21053 GCA_030248195.1 Trissonchulus latispiculum
TTCTACACCAAGCAAGATAGTTTCACTCGCTGATCAGCAAGTCCCCGACAACATAATAAACATAATAATTACAAAGAATTAACATAAGCCTTCCAGCTAAAAGATGACGTCAATAAGAACATGGAGCGACTGCTTGTAGGAGTGAAACTGAGACGGTATTTTCACAATTGAGCGGCAAAAGAATCCGTTGTCAATAGCTATAAGCAACACCCGCTAGCCAAAACCGCTGAATGTACAGCACAGGACTGTACTAGACTGCACTGTCTAGTTCAGTTCATGATCAGTCAGACACATGTTTCTTCAGCTATCTTGTGAAGACGCTAAGACGTCATTCCATCCGAACTGGCATCCTCTGAGTTCTTTCTATCCGCAGCGAATTCCTCTATTTCATTCCAGACCAACCCTACAATGAAAAACGTATATAAGCTAAAGAAGCTGGAAAACTGTCCGGTCCTCCATCCAACACAGCGCGTCTTCCTTCACAATCAATCAAACATACTGAACTAGAATTTCCCCCTATAGATACATATATCAAATAAGCAAAATATGTAGTAATATCTCCTACGCCTTAGCTCGTTCAACGACAGTTCCATCCGATCAAAGGACAAATCAATTGGCTCAGCGACTGGTTCATCCTCTGCATCATGGTAGTTGGCCAGGTATGGATGGGCCAGGGATTCTTCTACCGACATTCTAAAACTCACATAACAAGCCTGCCAACACTCGATCTCTATTTTAGGTACGTAATGAGCTTACGCCACTACTGTCTAATGTTTAAGCATAACAGCCATGGCTGCATGGAAAAAGGTGCGACAAGATGCCTTGAAATCTACTCCACCAATCATCAAATTTTACGTTTTTGCAAGAGTTTACAATAAAAAGAGTAAGACACTCGGCGCTTCCTAATGTATTAAGCCTATGCTCGGAACATTAAGGTCGAAATCTCGGGAGCTTCTCAGCTTGTAAACATACTACGCTGACATTTTTCAAAAACGGGTATTTATGTCACATTCAATCCTATAAAGCCCTGGTTACACTTGACAATCGTGTGACAACGCGTTACCACAACGGCAGCTGCTACAGAATTGCTACAACGTTGTTCGTGTAACCAGTGACAACACGTTGTTACAACTGGTGACAAGGCGTTGGCTCAACAGCAGGCGTGCGTTGTCACGATCGTTGCCACATGTAACCACTAATTGTCACGCTTAACAACTACAGGAGACAACTGCCGTTGTCATAAGATTGTCATGTGTAACCAACCACGGCTTAACGTGAGCTAGGAAAGTCATACACCAAAAAAACTATTGACGTACTACTTTCCTAGCTCAAGTTATCGTAATTATTTTGTTGAAAACGCCCGTTTTTGAAAAATGTCAGCGTAGCATGTTTACATTTCGGCCTTACATCAGGAAACGCTGAGTGTCTTACTCGTTATAAACTCTTGTTTTAGTTAGCTAAAGTATAAAACTTCATCTCATGGTTTACTAACAGCTAGCTTATTTCTCTATACCTCTGTTCAGGATCTAGTATCAGCATTTTTTCCAACATATCTATAGCTTCAGGCGATGCACAGGCAAAAAATGTACTAAAATTTTTCTTTTCCATTAAGGGCAAGGACTTGATGTAGTTTCGAGCATCTTCAGATTGAATTTTCGCCAGCAGATCTTCGCTGGGCGTTCCCACAACATTCATAATACGAGTCAGCTGATCAATATCTGAAAAAGAAGTAACGCTAGAAGACAACTAATGATAAGTCGCTCGGGGTCGTTACACAGATTACCAGAATATTTAATAATTGTTATTAATTTAATAAAAGTATATCACAGATGCCATGCAACACTGGAAGCTAAAAAATCGGACTTGCGGACTTTGAACCTAAAACCTTTCGTTTCCTGAAAACGACAATAATTCATTTAAGGACAGGTAAATAAGTGATCCAAAGACAATGCTAACGAATACAACAAGCCCCCTAGGAAATATTGGAGGTGGCACCAAGCTTACTATACCAAGTCTGCTATATCCACCCTGCCCTAATATCCCGATGCTTGGAAGTGGCCGTGCTCCTCGGTTGAGGTCTTCAGACCTATATGACACGGCATTGTGCCAGAAATTAGAAAGAAAGATAAAAATATTTTGACGGGGATTGCTTGTTTCTTCAATTTATATATGAATTAGAAATTGTACAAAAAAGAAGCTAAAACCAAGAGTCCATAATTTATTCCTTTATATTATAGAAGAAGAGTAAGCCACTAGAGGGCTTCTCTTCTTGGCATTGCGTAACGGTGCTCCGACCACAATACGCGAATGTTCCCCCGTTTGGTGGGGGGGGGTCGACAAGAATACCCCCTCCCCATTTGGTGGGGGGGGGGGGTAGGCAAAAATGGTCCCCGTTTGGTGGGGGGTATGCAAAAAGGGTCCCCGTTTGGTGTGAGGGGTATGCAAAAGGGGTCCCCGTTTGGTGGGGAGGAGGGCGGGGGTAGGCAGAATGGGGTCCCCGTTTGGGGGGAGGGTCGCCAAGTCAGACTAAGATTGGATGAATCTGATTGGCTGTTGACGACCCCCCCCACCCAACGGGGACCTTTCATGACTACCCCCCAACCAAACGGGGACCTCTCTTTGCTACCCCCCCCCGCCCCCACCAAACGGGGACCCATAACATTTGCGAATAGAACAAAAACTACCGTAATCTTCTGCTCTACCCCCCACCAAATGGGGACCTCTTTTCCGCTACCACCCCCCCCCCCCACCAAACGGGGGAACATTCGCGTATTGTGGTCGGAGCACCGTTACGCAATGCCAAGAAGAGGAGCCCTCTAGTGGCTTACCCTTCTTCTTATATATAGTGCAATTATGTACTCTTGATAAAACCGTCCATACCGAGAACACCCAAAGTTGTAGAAAAGAAAGAAGCGAGAAATTACTTTCTGAAGAAATTGTACAACCAAAGTACAATTTTAAAACAAAAGTGTAAAAAGAATTTCAAGTTCTCTGAGCGCTGCCCCCAGACTCCCCCATGGGTTTGCCGTTACACTTGGACTTTGGGGTCTTTTCCAGATTACCCCCCTCTCCAGTGTTAAAACTTTTAAAACTTGACTAATCGAGCTGAAATTTGGGGTTGGGTACGTTTTTGATCACGCTGAGTTCAAATATCGCAAATTTTTTGATTTCGCGAAATTCTTTTTTTCTATTACTAAGGGGGAACCAGGGGAAACCGAAAAAGTTTTTGTCTCCATCTCTGCTGAGAAGTTGTTTATAAGGGTTGTCGGGGTCGAAGAATCTAAAGTATGCTTTAAATACAGCTTTTCGTAAAGCTAAAGATGTAAGCTTATACTGGGCTAACGAAAAGCTGTATCTAAAAACGGACTTCAGATTCGTGTTCTACGACTCCGAAAACCTCGAAATACAACTTTTCAGGAAAATTGGAGACAAACATTTTCGGTTTCCCTTGGTCCTCATGGAAATCGAAACAAGATATCATTTCTCGAAATCGAAAAAAATTGCGATATTTGAACTCTGCGTGGTCGAAAACACATCCATGCCAAATTTTAGCTAATTTGGTAAAGTATTAAGCATTTTAAGAGGTGAGGGAGGTACTCTTGAAAAGACCCGGACTTTGACCAAATCCTGGGCGCGGGCCTGATGGGACATGTCCAAAATCTGTTTATTACAATATTCTCACAGGAGCAACTCACGATCGTTGCCAGGAAATAGAGTTTTTCCAGTAATCAGTTCTGCCATAATGCAACCGACAGACCAAATATCCACTAAACAAAAACAGGCCACATGAAAATTGCAAAATTTTACAAACATTAGAGGAACCACCTTTACAATACCAGATCAGCACATCTGAATAATAATTAGTGACACACAAAAAAGACAATAATTCGGCAGACATTTCAATATCTTAACATTTTCTGGAGAGCGGAAATTAGGAGTTCCCAAAATTGCCACACACACAATGGGTTAGAGGAGACTAACTACATGAAACCCATTTTAGAGAAAAGCTGTGAGAATTGCGCATGCACAAGAGCTGTAGTTCCAGAATATTCAGGACATATTATTCCGTCACGGGTTCATCGGGTAGTAAAATCAAGAGTACATAATAGAATAAGAGTATGAAACTCTTACGCTACTATGTACTAATCATGCTTGATATGCTCGGGTCGCTAACTCGGGACCCCCCCCCCCCGAAAGTTTCGGGGGGGGTCCCACCCTACACTAATTACATGCTTTCATATAAGTGTGTGTCTGCTCGCTGATTCGCTAATTAGCTTAGGCTTACGATAGGCATTTTATTAGTAATTTTTAATTAATTAATTACAACTTTAATTAGGTTAATATAATTAAAAAACTAATTCGACAACTTTGTAGCATTTTTCTGCTCTTTCCAATGATTTAAAAATTGTTGCACAAAACAAAAATTCGTAGGAATGTAGTCTGCAACAATTTTTATGTCGTTGGAAAGAGCAGAAAAAATGCTACAAAGTTGTCGAATTAGTTTTTTAATTATATTAACCTAATTAAAGTTATAATTAATTAATTAAAAATTACTAATAAAATGCCTATCGTAAGCCTAAGCTAATTAGCGAATCAACGAGCAGACACACATTTATATAAAAGCATGTAATTAGTGTAGGGTGGGACCCCCCCCCCCGAAACTTTCGGGGGGGGGGGGTCCCAAGTTAGCGACCCGATCATATCAAGCATGTTTAGTACATAGTAGCGTAAGAGTTTCATACTCTTATTCTATTATGTACTCTTGGTGATATATAGGAAAAGTTTTCAAGACGCTCTAACTCTTAGCTGCTGACTCTGGCTGTCGCTGCCTAGTTTCTTGTTCATCTATGTACTGCATATTTTCTCTTTTACTCACATTATCTTTCTGTTCCAAGCTATGATTACACAAAGCAACACAATGTACCACCAATTAAATTGAAGTTTAAATTTAAACCCGTACCAGTTTGATTATAATGCATCCAGTTTAGCATTATCTCTGGCGCTCGGTACCTGAAACATTATACTCCGACAAGGTAGTCCTTCTGGAACAGAGAAACTTTATAGTCATGTAATCAGTTAGACAGTGAAATCAAAGATCAACTTTTCAAGAAACCGTTTTAAACAAACAGTAAAGCGTAAGTTACGTCACACAATCAAAATTACCATCGGGTTGCCACATAGCCTGTCATTTCATCGTCTGTTTGTCTGGCCAAACCAAAATCCAGAATCTATAATTAACATTCACACATGCTTACCTTTGTCACTTTTATGATTCACAAAGAGAGAAATAATACAAGTTGAAAAGATAAACATGTGTTGAAGTGCCCCTATTGGGGTGTTGGTCGCAATGAGGGGATGGGAGTCAACAGTCAAGAGATACAAAAGTCGTAAAAGCCTGTTGTTTAGCTTGTAAAAGCTTAATGCGAACACAATAGCTTTTACTATTGGACAGTCCACAGGAGCGACACTATTTGGATAGTGATAAAGTAGAAAATTGGCATAATTTTTTGCTCCGACCGTTACAGCAGTCTGCAAGAATAAAATTTCAGAAAATTAAGGTCTATAGATATAGCTTTGAATTTCATTCTTGCTTAAAAAATAATAGGTGCCAAGTTTGAACACAATGACTGCGAGCTTTCTGGGATGCGAAAGGCACAAAATAGCATAAAGGGCCAAAAACAGACTAAAATCGGAAAGTTGGCCAAGTTTTTTCCATAATAGAGACATTTTCGGACGAAAAAAGCTGATCATAACTACAACAGCTATCTAATTAGTGCCTTTCCGCGTCAGCTGCTTGATTTTCAAAACTTGCTAGTTTGGCACAATGACAATTTATCCGTTTCCAGCCGTGGCATCTGGAAAATTACAAATTTTTTGCTATTGCTTGCTAGCAACAAAATTATTTCAAACGTACATAATATGTGTACCAGTACCAGGGCATATGTTTATGACAAATTGGTTGCCGTAGTGGATCAGGCATCAAACAACATCGGTATTTGCCACAATTTGATGATAACCGATAGTATACTCACAGCAGTATATTATATTTAGTCAACCAATGTTGGCTAACCTAGCCCAGGATGCCTTTGTATACACAGGGCACACCAAAACGTTAGACACTAGTGTGCGGAAAACTAACAAAAAAGCTACTGGGGTAACCCAGAGAAACCTTTTCGGAGTTATGAGTTCGGAGTTACTTTAACGGTTTTATGGACTTTCTGACTCAATCTTGACTTTAGTTTAGACTTAGAAACATACTGCCAATCAAGTTTTCGAGTTTAAAGCCCCTGTCTAATGTTAAAATTACTTCATGATTGAATGTTTTTTGGCATTAGCAATCGCTGAAAAGGCGATTTTTCGCATAAAAAGAGAAAATATTTTGGGGGGTCGTGGGGGGTTTAGGGGGATCTAAAAAGGGGGGGCCCCCAAAATTCCGGGGGGAACTTTCCGAAGAAGTTGTTTTGATAAAATCTTTTGAGGTATGTCTCCAGAACAAAATTTACCAATAACACACCACGGAAGAAGGAAAGCTTGTGAAACCCCATCTTTTAATGATGGCGAAATCACCGAAATCATCCCAGCCCATTGGCACTCTCTACTTTCGGCCGATGGCTTTGCATTGAATGCAGGGGGATTTAACTATTTCTTTATAATGAATGCCTTCTATCCTTTACGGCTTCATCCGTTTTACCTTCTCATTTTTATGACATAAACCTTGGGATTTGTTTAAGTTTATAATGAACAAAAATTATAAAGGTGGAGAGTTAGCTCCATTTTGATAAAGAATTGATAAACCGGCTAATTAACACAATATAATACCACCCACCACCTTAGACCATGGATACGCTGTTTTAAAATAACGTACTTTTAATTCACAATCTTCATTTACGGCAATGTTGCTTGGCTTCAGATCCTGCAATAAAAGGCTACAAACTAAAAATAGAGATTCTAAAAATTACAACATGTACCTACTGTCCTACTTAAGGGTCAATTTTGCGTGCCTTGAGCTAGTATTCATACGGTGTTCCCCAATTTGGTAAACTCTTCGCTTCGCTTCGAAATTAGTCAACTCTTACTAGCTTAGCTGGGTTTTTGACAAAAAACTGAAAAGTCCTGCAATTTTTTGAAAATTTCGGAACTTTTATCGGAGCTCTGCGTAAAGTTCTATCGCGCCCCCTATAATACGTTACAAAAGTAAATAAATACAAAAACATCATTAATTTTCATGTTTTCCTATATCAGAATTTTGCATTTTTGCAAAATTCAGCAATAAAATAGGACTGCGTGAACGTTGTAAAAATTTCAGACCAAAACACAGGACTATCAGACTAACCACTTGGCCAAATCTTATTTTTCAGGCATATACGAGGGTGGGTTCAGAAAGTTCGCGACCTAGCAGAACCATTGCACACAAAAGCAAGAACTATTTTTCAATGTAGACTTCATCAACATCAATGCACTTGGTCAATTTCAGTTTCAAGCTGTTAATGCCCTCAAAATAAGTCTTTTGATTGCTCTTCTAATCATGCCCCCACGACTGACTTCAGCTCCATGTCATCGCTGAACTGCTTTCCACAAAGGTAAGACTTGAGATTTTTGGAAGAGATAATAGTCAGTAGGGCTAAATCTGAACTAAAGGGTGGGTCAGAAAGCTCCTCAGATCCGTTTTCGCAAATAACAGACCGAGCAACACACACGGGCATTGTGACTTGGTTCATTGTCGTGGCGAAGCATTACGACCTTGGTCAGTTTGCCTTGGCGCTTCTGCCATCGTTTTGCGCAAGTTGGCATCAAGTCAGCATAATACTGTCCAATAAATGTGGTTTTATGAGGCATATATTCGATCAGCATCAGGCCCTCAAAATCTCAAAAAATCGTGGAAATGATCTTCCCGGCAGACGATTGTGCGAAATTTCTTGGGTGGAGGAGAGTCGTTGTGCTTGCACTTCCAAGTAGTTGTCTGGGTCAAGGCCCGCACCCAGGATTTTGAAAAAGGGGGTCCAAGGTCAAATGCAACCAGGGGTCTGGGGGGGACGGAGCCCCGTAGAGGTTGAAGAATTTTTGCGTTTTCGTCAGAAATAGTATATACGTTGGATGTTTATTTCTTGCAAACAGTACATTATCGCAAAGAAAATTTTTTCAAAATTGCTGTTTTTGCCATAAATTTTTCATTTTGCACCCCAAAAGTGGAGGGTCTAGAATCCTTGAACCCAGTCTGGGTGCGCGCCTGTCCCACGATGAATCTACGTCTCATCCCCGTCACCGGACGTGAAACAAATTCCGCTGCATTAGCATTATAAAAGGCCAGCAAATCAATGCACAATGTCATCAGTTGATCAATTTCTTGCACCGAGAGGTTTTAAGGAACCAACGAGCTGACTCCTTTGACATACCAACAAGATGGCCATGAGTGATTTCTTCCATGGTAGCAATGGAAACCTTGACTTCTTCCACAATTTCCGCCACCTTCACTTGGCAATTTGTAATTATGATCTTTTCATCAACTTCACCCGCTTTTTCGCCTGAGCTCGCTTCTGGTGGTCTGCCGGAACGAGGGCGTCTGCAAGGTTGGTGCGTCCACGCCTGAATTCCGCCGCCCACTTTTTCACCAGTTTCTCTCGGGGCTCCCTGGCCATAGGCCGCCATCATACGCTTTCTGATTTCCGATAGCCCATTATTTCCCTCTCTGACGAGAAATCTGATGACTGCTCGCTCGTTGTTTCAAACCTTCAAAATCGATTGAGTACGTTATTATAATAAAAGTAAAAATCCTCCTGAAACATACAAGATATATACATATTAAACCATATTTTTGAATACAGTCCTATGTTACCTGAAAGTTTATTGCGGGGAAGGGAAACCCCGTAAGACCTATCTAGAGTAGGCCGCGAACTTTTTGAACTCCTCTCGTATATCCTCCACTTGCTGATCTCTGCGGAATATTCACTTGGGTATATATATATATATATATATATATATATATATATATATATATATATATATATATATATATATATATATATATATGTATATATATATATATATATAGAGCTTTATTACACATAAATCTAATATGTAATTTAATTTAATTTAAATTTCACCCATCATGAGTGCTTGGGGTTGACTATAATCTAATCACTAAAATTATTTATGCAATCAAATATATATATGTTGGTGTTGCCGAAGGCGCAAACTTTCTTCCAAAAAATCTGACTTCAATAGTTCAAAACGTAAAAATGCTTACGGAACTCAAAAGTCTGGCATGTTTTCAAATGTGAACGTGAGTGCCTAAGAAAATGCGAGTTTTCTAAGATAAGAAAAAGTGTGAGATAGCACTGTGGAATTGAACGTGGTCAACCACAAAAGATCTTACTCGATGAATGATGCCGGCGGAATGAATGTACTAAAATATACAAATACATACTTATATTAAAATTTTTAAATTTTAACGAGACATATTAAATTGTTAACTTGAACACAAACTTATTCCTTGGCATTTTTAGGGGGGGTATGCATATTTTTGGAAACTGTTTTCGAATTGTTGTGGGTTTTTGTGTAAAAACTGCTTAAAATTGCTAAAACATGACAAATTGTAAGTGGTATTTAGGCTAAAATAGTGAAAATTTAGATAAAACTTCGGCGAATCCGGAAAAATTTTCTGAAAATTTAGGGTAAAATTGTAATATTTGGCAATTTTGGTGTTATGGGTCGGAATTTCTGCGGGCTTTTCATGGGGGAGGGGGCTCGTCGCCGAATGGGGGGGCGAAGGTAAAGGTAAAGCGACAGAGAACTCCAACCTACAAATGGTTACAGGGTGCCGGTGCTTATCTCCGGATTCACAGGCCGAAGCGACAACTCTAATGTTGACTACATCTGTGGAAGGGGGGCCAGCACTTTATCAGGCATTACGCCAGAAAAGACTCCCTTTACGTTCCCGTGGTGGTACCAAGAGTCTATGAAAGGAAGGGTGAGACACTCGACCCTTCCTAGTGTGTTAAGCTTGTAATATGCTCGAAACATTAAGACAAAAATCTCGTGGGGGGCTTCTCAGCGTGTATATGCTACGCTGAGTTTTCAAAAACGGGCGTTTTCGAAAAATTCAAAAAATACGTAACTTGAGCTAGGAGAGTCGTACAGCGATACTTTTACATCATTATGGTGCGTAGAACGAGATCTTTTCAACTATATGAAAATTATGTAGCTCGGTTCTGAGAACTCGCAATGCTAGTGCTAGTCGTCGAGTCAAGTGTACCATAAAACTTTTCGCTTGACTCGACAAAATTAGCTAAGCGAGTGCGGCGACTCGACAAACTAGCAGTGCTAGTGCGAGGACTAACACTGCGAGTGCGAGTTCGCCAGAAAATAACCACAATCATGTAAAAAAATCGCATAAAATTCAAATCGCAATGAAACTTCGTAAAAATTGCAGACATTCGAAAAAAGAATCAAAAACGTGCATCTCTTGATTTTGAATCTATTTTGATAAAAAATGAAAAAGTTATCAAACTTTAATTATCACTTCTCTAGTCAAAATAGACTAGAGGGATGCTAGTAGCGTACTAACAAGGCAAGACGAAAGTTTTATGGAACCCGATTAGTCTACTAGTGTTCAAACTTGTGAGAAGCCAGACTCGCAAGTCGAGTGCTAGTAGCTACTAGATTGCGAGGGTTTTATGGTACACTTGAGGCACTAGACTCGACAACTAGCATGTGTCTAGCACTCGCAAACTTTTATCTTATGGAACCGGCCCCAGGATAACTCTTACAAATCCGGCAACAACGTAACGCATTTTGAAGAAATGATGCAATTTCTAAAAAATTTTCATGGAAAGGAAGTTTTATTGCCGGATTTGTAAGAGACTGACTGAACCGAACAAAATTTACATCGTTAAAAAGATCTCACTCTAACAATAAAAATTATCGCTGTACTACTTTCCCAGCTCAAGTTATGGTATTTAATTTGTCGAAAACACCAGTTTTGAAAAATGTCAGCGTAGCATGTTTACACGCTGAGAAGCACCCACGAGATTTTGGCCTCTTAATGTTTCGAGCATATTGCAACCTTATATATGTAACACACTGGAAAGGTCGAGTGTCTCACTCTTCCTTTCATAGACTCTTGGTGGTACCTATTTACGACCAGTTAAGGATAGATAGCTGGGTTGACGAGAGCTCACGGCGAACCGATATGTGCTTAGTCCCTTGCTCAATGGGATTTGTGAAAGCCTTGTGGCAGCGGGGGTTAAAACCTGGACCGCAAGATCATTAGTCGAACGCTTGACCACTCGGCCATCACGGCACCTCCCACTAGGGTTAAACCAGGAGTTTGATATTATTATACAAGCTTCGGCTTCATCTTCATAAACATTCCAAAATTTAATGCGACAGAAACAAAGTTATATATTATGTTTCACAAAACGACAATGTCATGACAAAAGTGTAATTTAACAAAATTAATAACGACTGCGTTTATGGAAATTATAGTTAATGGAGTTAAAAGCTGAAACAATAAAAGACTACGTCATAAACCAAAGTTTAGCAAGTGGATTATAAAAGAAAGGAAAGTAGACAATCATGTATTACCTTGAGTCCTCTCAAAATCTGATATACTAAGAACTGAACATGATCATCTGTGAGACGTTGGATTTTCAGTATGTTACTCAAATCAGCGCCCATTAAGGAGGACACCAAATAGCTATAAATAAAAATATAAATATGACCTGTATAATAAAAATCCAGTACACACGTAATATACGGATATATGCAGAGACGTCGTAGACGGTTTGGGGAGGGAAGCCTTGTTAATGGGCGCTCACTCGAAACCTCTTAGAAGCACTGTATAGATGCAATAATTTTAGCACTGTATAGATTTATGTGAAAAACGTTTAATGTGAAAGCCGCATTATTTCAATTTGTTTTACATTTAACATACCACACAAGGAACACAGGAATTTCCGTGTTAGTAGTCATTCCTTGGGCGGGCCAGAAATGATGGAAAGCATGGGTTTTGGTTTTAACTGTATTTAAAAAAATTAACTATATACGTAGATGCAAAAACCTCAATGAAAAAACTAAGAAAGTTTGAGAAAGCCACCAAAAATCTGAGATATTCTAGCAAGATTTATTACTTATCAAAAGTATTTACAAGCAGGACTCTTTCCTGATATGAAATTTTAGCGTATGGTTTCGACAACTTTGGAATTTGTCAAAATCAATCAACTAAACTCTGAATAATAACTTATGGGCCATTTTAGGCTTTTGCCAGCTTTGGCCACCAGCCAAATCTTTTCCGCCCCAGGGTGGCCTCCTCCGTATATACACATACAAGAATAAAAATGCTCCGGTGGAGCATGAAAAATGCAATATGGGTGACATTCGGTTGTAAATGGACAGAGGACTAGGTTTTAAAACGTTAATATGGGAGGGGCAGGTTGTAAATGCCAGGAGGACTAGGTTAAAAGCGCACTAATATGGACCAGCTTCGCTGAACAACCCATATTCGCGGAAACTGTCCAGAGTTTCCATCGGCTGCTGCTTGCTGTTGCTATTGTCAGTTCTTCGGAAAATTGTACGATTTTTGTCAGCATGGCCTGCAAGTATATATTGTGATCGTGCTCCTTATTACACAACTTAATAACAAGTAATAAAAATGCTCCTCCGGAGCATGAAAAAGTAATATGGGTGGTGGTGAGGTTGTAAAATCAACAGAGGACTAGTCTTAAAAATGCTTAAAATGGGGGCTAGGTTCAAAAAAAGAAGAGGACTAGGTTGTGGGCGAATTAATATGGGCACAGCTTCGCCGAGCAACCCATATTCGCGGACTGAAAAAGTTATATGTATATATATATACATACGTATTACATATGTATATATACCAGTGTTCAGTTTTAGTTACGGTGCGTAAATAATATTTATACAACTATGATAAACGAGTTTTAGTGGAAGCAAACATTTCTTTCGATAAACTCTTAATATTTACTGTGCATTTTAACTAGGGATGCACCGGGGCCTGGCCCCGGCCCCGGCCCCGGCCCCGGTAGTCAGGCCCCGGCCCCGGCCCCGGCCCCGGCCCCGGTAGCCAGGCCCCGGTACCGACCGGGGCCAAAAATTAGCAAAATTTTGTGAATTTTTGACATTTTTTGACCAAAATTTTGAATTTTCGAAAGTCAAAAAGTGTTATAAATCGTTTGTTTTCACGCCGATATTAATGAAAACAAAGATAGTAACGTTTGTATATCAAAAATTATTGCAAAATTTAAATTTTCCAGAAAATTTTTGAAAATTTTCGTTTTGGGCCCCCAATTTCCAGGCCCCGGTCCCGGCCCCGGCCCCGGTACCGGGGCCAAGGTGGCCCCGGCCCCGGCCCCGGCCCCGGTAGTGGCGGCCCCGGTGCATCTCTAATTTTAACCATTGATAAGAAAGTCTATATTTCAACAAAAATTTCAGGACTCTCTCCGACGATCTTCTATTTCTATTGAACCGTTAGCGTTACAATCATAGCCTTGGTTCTTTCTCGTTGCTTGCCGTAGTCCAGCACAACCAAATTACTTATATATTGTTTACGTATACTTGCAGCGATTGTTTAACTGCTGGAATTGTTATTATTGACTGACAAAAATGGCATTGTATATGACAATAACCATGGCGAAGTGTGAAAGTCCGCGAATATGGGTTGCTCGGCGAAGCTGTGCCCATATTAATTCGCCCACAACCTAGTCCTCTTCTTTTTTTGAACCTAGCCCCCATTTTAAGCATTTTTAAGACTAGTCCTCTGTTGATTTTACAACCTCACCACCACCCATATTACTTTTTCATGCTCCGGAGGAGCATTTTTATTACTTGTCCTTCTGTCATTTTAAAGGATCCCTTTCCAGCAATGCGGCAATGGATACAAGGAGCTTGAACCGTGCCGTAGGTAGAGCAGAAACATGATTATATAAATATAAGTGCCACTGAATTCTCACCTCCGCCCCAAGCTTCGACCGCTGCAACCTTTGTTTGTGGTGGTATAAGGAGAAAACCTTTTCGCCTCGCCAAAGACTTCGACAGTATGCCCATCGTGTTCAGCGACACGGATTTACTTACCGCCAGATGGCCGAAAAACGCTGTTTTAGGGGGTTTAACAAGTGGTCACTGAGCCCATAGGCCACAGTGACAACTGGTTACTTCCCCAATTTCGGCAATATGCCCATTGAAACGAGCGTAGTCGATTTACCATAAATGCCCCCAACCAAAACGCCCAAAAGCACTGTTTCAAGGGGTTCGACCACTGGTCAATAGGCCCCATAGACCGTAATGACCACTGGTCACTTCCCTCGATTTCGGCAACATGCCCATTGAAACGAGCGTAGTCGATTTACCATAAATGCCCCCAACCAAAACGCCGAAAAGCGCTTTTCAAGGGGTTCGACCACTGGTCAATAGGCCCCATAGACCATAGTGACCACTGGTCACTTCCCTCGATTTCGGCAGTATGCCCATTGAAACGAGCGTAGTCGATTTACTATAAGTGCCCCCAACCAAACCGCCGAAAAGCGCTGTTTAAAGGGGTTTGACCACTGGTCAATAGGCCCATAGACCGTAGTGACCACTGGTCACTTTCCTCGATTTCGGCAATATGCCCATTAAAACGAGCGTAGTCGATTTACTATAAGTGCCCCCCCACCAAACCGCCGAAAAGCGCTGTTTAAAGGGGTTTGACCAATGGTCAATAGGCCCATAGACCGTAGTGACCACTGGTCACTTCCCTCGATTTCGGCAGTATGCCCATTAAAACGAGCGTAGTCGATTTACTATATATGCCCCCAACCGAAACGCCGAAAACGCTGTTTTAAGGGGTTTGACCACTGGTCCATAGGCCCCATAGACCGTAGTGACCACTGGTCACTTGGTCACTTCCCTCGATTTCGGCAATATGTCCATTGAAACGAGCGTAGTCGATTTACTATAATTGCCCCCAACCAAAACGCCGAAAAGCGCTGTTTTAAGGGGTTCGACCACTGGTCAATAGGCCCCATAGACCGTAGTGACCACTGGTCACTTACCTCGATTTCGGCAATATACCCAATGAAACGAGCGTAGTAGATTTACTATATATGCCCCGAACCAAAACGCCGAAAAATGCTGTTTATAGTGAGTTTTCCCTACTTTGACCCTGGGCGAGGAACCACGGGAGCCATGCTGACCAGTGGTCACTTCGGGCAGTATCGGCAGTATGCTCATCGTTTTCAGCGACCCCGATTTACTATATAAGGGCACCACCCCAAGGCCGAAAAACGCCATTTTTAGTGGCTTTAGGGCATTTCTAGTAAAAGTGGGACTTAGAAACTTTTAGCCAAAACAGGCCAAAAAAGCCAAAACAGGCCAAAAAATGCAAAGTTTGGGCCCATCTCCTGAAAGCTCCAGAGCGAAATTAAAAAATCCCCCTCGTTACATTCCGCGCATAGTCCGAAATATTCAAATAAAACAAACCAAACCGATCTAGCTGCTAACCTGTGAAAAAAAGTCGATCACAACCGAAGTGCCAAAATAGCGAAAGTCCGACTTTGGGGCCTTGGCACAGAGCCAAAATTGGCAGTGTGCCAAAATGACCAAAAAAGGTTGCATGGGAGGACCCTGCCTACCAACATATAATAGTAGTATAGGACCAAAATGCCCATATCGTTCCAACACTGCGCTGACATAAGCACTTCCGAAAAGCGTTATTAACCGAGAAAAAAACAAACGCACGGTAACTCCCGCCTAGTGCAAAATTTCGAAGTTCGGAATTTTAACCAAAAGTATGGTGGTACTTGTAGTACTGCTCGAGTACTTTACGATGGTAACATTTTTACCCCTCCCGGACCTCTAATTTGCTGGCACCAGGCCAACACTGTCTCCAGGGGGCCGCGCAGACGCCTTTATACCTATATTATGTAGGGGCGCTATCGCGCCCCTACATAATACACGTCCTCCATAATGTCAACTGCTTTTCGCATCAACTTAATACAAGATTATGCGCCAACATTGCAGAAAAAACACCTTGAACACCTTTCTACCAGAACTGCATTGTTTATTTGGAATACGTAAGCTTTGATATTTCACAATCGTCCTGCTTGCTTTGAAAGCTGAAGAATGTAGATCTTACTCGTATGTCATGTGGAGTGGAGCATGAGTGACCGTGAATATGGGTTGTTCAGCGAAGCTGGTCCATATTAGTGCGCTTTTAACCTAGTCCTCCTGGCATTTACAACCTACCCCTCCCATATTAACGTTTTAAAACCTAGTCCTCTGTCCATTTACAACCGAATTTCACCCATATTGCATTTTTCATGCTCCACCGGAGCATTTTTATTCCTGTCCTATTTCATTTTTAAGGTTCTCAGTAAATAGCAAAAACGTTAAAGCTGTGTGAAAGAAACTTTACAAATTCCGCCAATCATTAATAGTCAACCGAAAGTACAGAACAAAGAAGCTTGAAAAGTTCCAAGTTCTTCCTTTTTCTCTATTTTGACAGAAATCCAACATCCAGTATCCGTGGCTGCAATAGTTTTAGTTACTGTGTATATAGCATATAGCACTCTACTGCAGCGCAACCAAATGCAAACTTTGCTGTCGGTGAAGGAAACTCATACGGCACGATTTTCAATGCTCTGCCGCACTTGTGTGCAAAATTTCGGACGATTGCAAATTTCCTGTAGCTAGTTATAGGCCGTGCTGTGCTTCAGCATCACTCGACTGCAGCCCAACCAGATGCAAACTTTACTGTCGGTGAAGGAAACTCATACGGCACGATTTTCAATGCTCTGCCGCACCTGTGTAGGCCGTGCTGTACTTCTGCAGCACTCCACTGCAGCGCAACCACATAGTAACATCGTAATAAGTATACGAAACGTATCTATATATAATAGTTTGTCATGTCCTAAACTATCTGTATGCCGAATTTCAAATACCAGTGACGAATGAATAACTTGTTATCGACGGTGCTGTGTTTGGGGCAGCACATACAGCACGGTGGAAGCTAGAGAGTGCACCAACTAACATAGCTACAGTACCCCCTTACTACAGACATGAGTTTCGCCAAGTTTCATATGTTCAGCCGTTTACAGTAAGTCTACAGACAGCGTGCTGTGGTTGTTGCATAGCAGTACAGCACGATAGCAGCACCGCACAGCGCTGCTACTATGCTCATCGTGTTCCAACCCTTATATGCATCCCACTATATGGCCCAACACAGCATATTTAGGCCTATTTTTGACTATTTCCTGTAGAGTTGGGACTTGGAAATTTTCCGAAAATGGCTATTTGGCCGGACCAACTTTGGGCCGGCCGCCAGAACGATCCTGGCCAGATATCAAAAATCGCCCTCGTTAGGACATATAAACCCTTCCGTAGATCCTTATGCAACAAACCACGTCTCTCTAGCGTCTTCCCTGAGTCCTGTAGCTTTGACAAAAAAATTGGCCATTTTTGGCCATTTTAGCGCCAAGTCCACTTTTGGCCGGCCGTACAGGTGGCTGGCCGGGCCGGGCAGCGAAAAAATATCAAAAAGGTTCACTTTCGGGGTATATACTTTCAGAAAAACCTAACTTCACCTGCGGAAATTGCCAGATTGTTCTAACACTCCGACAGAAAATTGCATTTTTCCAAGCGTGACTTACACGGAAAAAAACAAACGGACCTAACTTGCCCGGAAGCGAAAATTTTCAAAGTTGGAAATTTTGACCAAAACTTTTTTGCGACTTGTAGTACTCGTCGTGTAGATTCCAACGATACCAAAATTGTCCAGTTTCGTTGAGTATTTAGCTGGCACGGAGCTCGAACGGGTCTCCAAGGGCCGCACTGAGCCTTTTACACCCATATTATAGGGGAGCGCTCTCGCGCTCACCTATAATTCCTACTAAACATAATATAAGTGTATTGTTTTGCGCATCCCTGTTCTACTCCGTCATTAGACTTTATGTACTTGAACGGTACTTCAACAATGTCAGGTGAGCTGCAATTCCACAGTCTTGCTGCAGACTAACAATTTTACCCATATCTTTGAGGGGGCGTCACTTGGGTTTACTTTACGTGAAAAAGCACCCCCCCCTCCCCACTAGTGGGAGAGCTCAAAAATGGGGATACCTAAAGCGCACTATCGCCAAAAATGTAGTGAAATTAGCCTAGATATATATATAACCAAGCTAAAAATCTCAAAAATTCAGTTTTAGCATAAAAAACAATTTTATACCTCAAAATTTGGCAATTTCTAGGCACCCAAAGCAGTGTTTTTTGCTCGGACACTTTTGCTCTCTTCTGCGCACTGCCCCAAAATTTTTTTGCGCAATTTCCAAAAAAAAGTGCGCATAGCAGGAAAAATGCTAAAATTTAGCATAAAATTTCTGTTCTGCATTTATTAGTAATTGCATTTCTGTTTTGCATTTATTAGTAATTGCATGACCTTTCTACAATGTTCAGAGCTGTTGATTATAAGATGTCAGAACTTAATGGCTGAATAAATTTGCAAACTCACCTAATCTTGCAACGACGGGTCTGGGGCGCAGATGCAAAATACTTTAAAAATAGCAACCATTTAACTTCGTAATTATGATAATCTTCAAGTTTTATTGATATAAAAGTAAATTTTTACTAGTCTTAAAAATGCTTAATATGGGGGCTAGGTTCAAAAAAAGAAGAGGACTAGGTTTTGGGCGAATTAATATGGGCACAGCTTCGCCGAGCAACCCATATTCGCGGACTGAAAAAGTTATATACATACTTATTACATATGTATAATACCAGTGTTGTTTTAGTTACGGTGCGTAAATAATATACAACTATGATAAACGAGTTTTAGCGGAAGCAAACATTTCCTTCGATAAACTCTTAATATTTACTGTGCATTTTAACCATTGATAAGAAAACTCTATATTTCAACAATAATTTCAGGACTCTCTCCGACGATCTTCTATTTCTATTGAACCGTTAGCGTTACAATCATAGCCTTGGGTCTTTCTAGTTGCTTGCCGTAGTCCAGCACAACCAAATTACTATATAGTTTACGTATATATAAGCACGCAACTTGCAGCGATTGTTTAACTGCTGGAATTGTTATTATTGACTGACAATAATGGCATTGTATATGACAATCGCCATGGCGAAGCGTAAAAGGCCGCGAATATGGGTTGCTCGGCGAAGCTGTGCCCATATTAATTCGCCCAAAACCTAGTCCTCTTCTTTTTTTGAACCTAGCCCCCATATTAAGCATTTTTAAGACTAGTCCTCTCTTGATTTTACAACTTCACCACCACCCATATTACTTTTTCATGCTCCGGAGGAGCATTTTAATTGCTTGTCCTGCTGTCATTTTAAAGGATCCCTTTCCAGCAATGCGACAATGGATACAAGGACCTTGAACAGTGCCGTAGGTAGAGCAGAAAAGTGATTATATAAATATATTATAGTACCACTGAATTCTCAAATCCGCCCCAAGCTTTGGCCGCTGCAACCTCTGTTTGTGGTTGGTATAAGGAGAAAACTTTTTCGCATCGCCAAAGACTTCGACAGTATGCCCATCGTGTTCAGCGACACGGATTTACTGTATGTGCCCTGGGCTTATTCTAGTGGGGGGGGGGGGGGCCCCCCATAAACACCCTTCCCCCCCAAAAATCGTTCCCCCCCCCCAAAAAATCGCACCCCCCCAAAAAAAGTGGGTGCCCCTTTTGGTACCAAATTTTGCCCTGAAAAAATCGCTCAGAAGGCCAATTTTTCAAAAATTTTCCGGCTTCGCCGGACATTTTTACTCAGTTTTTGCCCTTTTCAACACTAAATCTGTTTATTTTTGCTATAAAAATCAACTTTTATAGTGTAGCCGTACTGTGTTTACTTATATAGGTGTGTCAGGACTCTATTCCTACTTTCTTCTTTAATACCTTGTTTTAGGCTTTACTTATTATTTTAACCCTTTACCTTTTCTCTTTCTTTTAAGGCGTCAGTCTCAACTATAGTCATAACATTAGTAGGTACCCTTTCTTCTTCTGTTCTAATCTTCAAAGGTCTTTCTCAATATGTAGTACTCGTCTCGTAAAAAGGGGGGGGGCTTGTTATCTAATTATAACTGTATACCCAATTATTCTGTAGTGTAGTAAGTGGTAGTTTTGCTTATATATTCACATGTATTATCCCTAGTTGTTGTCAGCATATATACACATATATTAACCTTTTATATATCCTGCGTATATGTACTTACTTTTATATGCTTTCGCCCTCTTCTCTGTAGCTTTCGATTCCTCTATATGCCAGAAAAACAGCGCTATTTTTAGCATATTTTTCGAAAAATTTTCGCCCCCCCCCCAAAATTCCTTGCCCCTCGGACCTTTGGGGGGGCCCCCTCCAAGAAGCCCCCCCCCAAGAAAAAATCCCTAGAATAAGCCCAGTGTGCCCCCTACCAAAACGCCGAAAAACGCCGTTTTAAGGGGTTTGACCATGGGTATAGGGCCATAGACCGTAGTGACCACTGGTCACTTCCCTCGATTTCGGCAATATGCCCATTGAAACGAGCGTAGTCGATTTACTATATATGCCCCCAACGAAAACGCCGAAAACGCCGTTTTAAGGGGTTTGACCGCTGGTCAATAGGCCCCATAGACCGTAGTGACCACTGGTCACTTCCCTCGATTTCGGCAATATGCCCATTGAAACGAACGTAGTCGATTTACTATATGTGCCCCCAACCAAAACGCCGAAAAACGCCGTTTTAAGGGGTTTGACCACTGGTCATTAAGCCCCATAGACCGTAGTGACCACTGGTCACTTCCCTCGATTTCTGCAATATGCCCATTGAAACGAGCGTAGTCGATTTACTATATGTGCCCCCAACCAAAACGCCGAAAAACGCCGTTTTAAGGGGATTGACCACTGGTCAATAGGGCCATTGACCGTAGTGACCACTGGTCACTTCCCTCGATTTTGGCAATATGCCCATTGAAACGAGCGTAGTCGATTTACTATATGTGCCCCAACCTAAACGCCGAAAAACGCCGTTTTAAGGGGTTTGACCACTGGTCAATAGGTCCCATAGACCGTAGTGACCA
>JASAND010004675.1:0-45534 GCA_030248195.1 Trissonchulus latispiculum
TTTTCCCCATCATAACGCATTTTTCTAAACCCAACGGTCCCCCCAACCGCCCAACCTAATAAGGATTCCCCCTCATATGAAACTCGCAAACGAATTTTAAAACTAATAACGCTCCTCCCTAGCCCCCCAACTTAAAACATGTCTTATATACCCCCAACTAGAAAGTTAACCCTTCCACTACATTTCTGTTCAGTACAAGAATCATATTTCATCCTGTATCTCAAAGAATCAACTAGTCATAATATCCTGTACTCAAATAATTTAAGGTGCAACACCATACATAACACATATTATCTTAAATGTGTTTGCATCACCAACAGTGCTACACCTAAACAGAGCTTTCGAATGAGCCCCATATTGGGCGGTTTCCGATACTTTCAATTTTGAGCCATTTTGGCAGATTTTGACCATTTTTGACCTATTTAAAGCTCTGTAACTCAAATTTCGTACATTTTGACGACTCGGCCCTATTACAACTTTTAATCCACTCACCAAGAGCTTTCGAATGAGCCCCATATTGGGCGGTTTCCGATACTTTCAATTTTGAGCCATTTTGGCCGATTTTGACCATTTTTGACCTATTTAAAGCTCTGTAACTCAAATTTCGTACATTTTGACGACTCGGCCCTATTACAACTTTTAATCCACTCACCAAGAGCTTTCGAATGAGCCCCATATTGGGCGGTTTCCCATACTTTCAATTTTGAGCCATTTTGGCCGATTTTGACCATTTTTGACCTATTTAAAGCTCTGTAACTCAAATTTCGTACATTTTGACGACTCGGCCCTATTACAACTTTTAATCCACTCACCAAGAGCTTTCGAATGAGCCCCATATTGGGCGGTTTCCGATACTTTCAATTTTGAGCCATTTTGGCCGATTTTGACCATTTTTGACCTATTTAAAGCTCTGTAACTCAAATTTCGTACATTTTGACGACTCGGCCCTATTACAACTTTTAATCCACTCACCAAGAGCTTTCGAATGAGCCCCATATTGGGCGGTTTCCGATACTTTCAATTTTGAGCCATTTTGGCCGATTTTGACCATTTTTGACCTATTTAAAGCTCTGTAACTCAAATTTCGTACATTTTGACGACTCGACCCTATTACAACTTTTAATCCACTCACCAAGAGCTTTCGAATGAGCCCCATATTGGGCGGTTTCCGATACTTTCAATTTTGACCATTTGCAGCATCACCGTATCGAGTACTTTCGCATATCGCAACGGGGGGAGCCCCCCGCGCTTCAGTCAACACTTCACCCCACCCCCAACCCCCACTGCAAATTTCAGCCCAATCGGTCAACCCTAGCAAAAGTTAGAGGGGGGGGACAAGGGTGGTAACGAGATGAATAATAATAATAAATAATAATAAACGGACATACCCAGATGAAAGGGTTGCCTTTTTGTGTAAAAAGCGGCAACCCAATAAAGAAACTTAGCCATAACAAAGGGTTGTCTTTTTTTTTAAAAAATGCGACAACCCAATAAACTAGCGCTACTGCAAGAATGTGTTGCCCACGATAGGTTTTTCTGCTTATTGTTCTGCCATCACTTTCGCTAGACGCATTTTCAGAAATTGTTGCAAGGAGGAAAGTTGCTCAGCTCGACGAACTCTTTCGTTTGAGCACCATATCGACCGCTTTCAGAGAAATTTTTCAAAATCCGGAATTTTCCTGAACGAATATCTCGAAATCCGGAAATTTTCGGGAAATTTCGATTTCAGTTTCGAAATCAGCGTGGTCGAGTTACCCTATGACCAACTTTTGAGCGAAATCGAAGACAAAAAATTTTTTGGTCCAAAATCCGGGTTTTCGTGAATTCCCGGATTTTCCGTTTTTCGGCCATAACTTTCGCTAGGCACATTTCCGGAAAATGTCGCAAGAAGGAAAGTTGTTCAGCTCGATGAGATCTTTCATTTGAGTACCATATCGACCACTTTTGGAGAAATTTTTCAAAATCCGGAATTTTCCGGGTCGAATATCTCGAAATCCGGAAAGTTTCGGGAAATTTCGATTTCGGTTTTGAAATCAGCGTGGTCGAGTTACCCTATGACCAACTTTTGAGCGAAATCGGAGACAAAAAATTTTTGACGAAATTTTGGATTTCGAAATTTCGCCTTGGTCCCCCCTTACCAACCGAAAAATTCCGGGATTCACCATTCCCGGAATCCGGAAGGTATCGGAGCCATCTTGCTTCCCGGAGATGTCCTAGTCAAGGGCTTCAAAATGAGGTATCAACCACCCCTGTACTCCTTTCCAATCTCGAGATCTAGGGGGGGGACAGACGGATAATAATAATAATAATAATCATAACTAGCGACTGCGAGAGTGTGTTGCCCACCTGTACATTCCATTTAGGTCACAGCTTTATTTCCTAAGACTTTGATAGCCTCTCGTTCAAGAAATGCGTTCTTCTGCAATATGCTTGGTTTTATTCGAATACAATAATGACGACACCTTCATCCTAAAATGGTTGCCCTTAAAAGGGCAGTTGGGATAAGTGATTTTTATATTACACTTTGTTAATACTTCTTCATACAAATGGTTGCCCTTAAAAAGGCAGTTGGAATAAGCGATTTTCCCATTACACTTTGTTAGTACTGCTTCATTCAAATGGTTGCCCTTAAAAGGCAGTTGGGATAAGCGAGTTTTTCCATTATACTTTGTTAATATTTACTACTTCATACAAATGGTTGCCCCTAAGAAGGCAGTTGGGATAAGCGATTTTCCCATTATACTTTGTTATTTGGAATCTGCGTCCCCGAATTACCTTATAACCGACTTTTCAACCAAATCGGAGACAAAAAGTTTTTGACCATTTTTGACACCTTCGCCTGAAAATGGTTGCCCATAAAAGGGCAGTTGGGATAAGCAGTTTTCGACTAAATATCGTTGAAAAATAATTGACACTGCTTTCTAAAGGGTATCCTAGCAAGTCCACCGGCTAAACTTGACTAACGAGTTAAAAAAAGCACATATAGTAGGTGTTTCTGGGCAGTTTGCTCACTTTTGCGGTCTGCAACAGTGTAACTTTTGGCCATATCTAGAGATTCTCAAAAGGTTGAAAAATTTCGATTGCAGATTTGGAATCTGCGTCCCCGAATTACCTTATAACCGACTTTTCAACCAAATCGGAGACAAAAAGTTTTTGACCATTTTTGACACCTTCGCCTGAACATGGTTGCCCATAAAAGGGCAGTTGGGATAAGCAATTTTCAACTACATATCGCTAAAAGTTACGTGATATACCACTCTAGGCGTGTCCTAGCAAATACGCCGGCTCATCTTGACTAACTAGTTCAAAAAACACGGATATTAGGTGTTTCTGGGCAGTTTGCTCACTTTTGCGGTCTCCAACAGTGTAACTTTTGGCCATATCTCGAGATTCTCAAAAGGTAGAAAAATTTCGATTGCAGATTTGGAATCTGCGTCCCCGAATTACCTTATAACCGCCTTTTCAACCAAATCGGAGACAAAAAGGTTTAGACCTTCTGGCACTGTGACGACAGTCTGCTCACTTTTGCGGTCTCCAACATCAATTTTTAAAAATTAAATTCCCTGCCCTGGTCGACTGGGTGGCAGTAGAGCGATGAAATTCACGGATGCACACCTTCTTTTCACGCTCTTCAAAATGAGGTATGAACCAACCCTGTACCCCTTCTCAATCTCGAGTTCTAGGGGGGGGACACCCACCTGCTAATAATAATAATAATAAGAATAATAATAATAATAATAATAAATCCTACCGGCATCAACGGGTTGTCGCAGCCATTTTCCTCTTATCTAAAGGGCGAAAACTCAGTTTTGGTACATTTTCAGGCTTTGGTGCTATTGCAACTTTTTTCCTACTCGCTAAGAGCTTTCGAATGAGTACCATAGAGTCTACTTTTGTGACAATTCTTAGAAATTCGGTTTTTCCGGGAATTCCCGGATTTTCGGTTTTTCGGCCATAACTTTCGCTGGACGCATTTCCGGAAAATGTCGCAAGAAGGAAAGTTGTTAAGCTCGACGAGCTCTTTCATTTGAGTACCATGTCGACCACTTTCGGAGAAGTTTTCCAAAATCCGGAATTTTCCGGGTCCAATATCTCGAAATCCGTAAACTTTCCGGAAATTTCGATTCCAGTTTCAAAATCAGCGTGGTCGAATTACCCTATGACCAACTTTTGAGCAAAATCGGAGACAAAAAATTTTTAAGTCCAAAATCCGGGTTTTCGTGAATTCCCGGATTTTCAGTTTTTCGGCTATAACTTTCGCTAGACGCATTTCCGGAAAATGTCGCAAGAAGGTAAGTTGTCCAGCTCGACGAGCTCTTTCATTTGAGCTCCATATCGACCACTTTTGGGGAAAATTTTCAAATTCCGATATTTTCCGGGGCGAATATCTCGAAATCCGTAAATTTTCCGGAAAATTCGTTTTCGGTTTCGAAATCAGCGCGGTCGAATTACCCTATGACCAACTTTTGAGCGAAATCCGAGACAAAAAATTTTTACGTTTCCCTTGGTCCCCCCTTACCATTTTTAAAAATTCCGGGAGCCGCCATTCCCGGAATCCGGGAGATATCGGGATGCCCTTACAAACGGGAGCACTTCAGGTCACCCTACAACTATGGTGAGAATTTCAGCCCGATCGGTCCAGCCAATCTCGAGAAAAAGGGGGGGGACACAAATGTTGACCGGAATAATAAATAAATAAATAAATAAAGAAACTTAGCCATATCAAAGGGTTGTCTTTTTTTTTAAAAAATGCGACAACCCAATAATAATAAACAGACAATAGTAATGGTTGCCCTTTTTCCTTTGGAAAGGTGGGCAACACAATAATAATAAGCACAGACCAATAACAAAGTGTTGCCCATTCCTTTGGAAAAGTGGGCAACACAATAACGGACATACCCAAGTTAAAGGGTTGCCTTTTTGTTGAAAAAGCGGCAACCCAATAATGTTCGTGTATAATCAATGATTAGGTAGGAGAATCCACGGCCTATGGAGAATATATCCTTCCCTGTTTCAGGAACAAGGGGTGCCGGTGCCCATCCCCGGATATTAGCCGTAGAGCCAGGAGTGTCACCTGAAATGACGACTGCATCAGTGGAAGGGCGGCTGGCTCTTCAAGACTTCAAGCCGTACACAGACTCCTGTTATGCCTTGTAAAATTTGAGAATAAAGAGTCAAACTTTTGGTGCCCCCTTAAGCAGGATTTATGACACTCAAAACCAGGGGCCAATTTCATAAAAGTATAAACTTGCAACTTGCATGTGCAAGTTGCAACTTGCACATGCAAGTTACAAGTTAACTGTTGCATAAAACTGCAAGTGCTACTTGCGGACTTGCACTGAAACCGCAAGTTGCAAGTTGCTGGACAACACTTGCGGTCAGAATCTGTTTCATAAAAACGGTGAGTACCTGCACTTGTAACTTGCACTTGCAGTGCAAGTAGTTGAGTGAATTTTCACTGACCAAATGGAACAAAATTTTCCACAACTTATTCAATTTTTAATATTTTTTGGAGAAATTTCATGACAAGACTCTTTGAGATATTATCGTACCACTGTGCAAATTTCAAACAATTTGCTTCACGTTTTAAATTTATATGAATTTTTAAACATTTTTCGTTGATTTTTAAAAATCAACTACTTGCAAACTTGCACTTGAACTTGCGTTTACAAGTTGTCAAGTGTTGCAACTTGCTTAGCTAATTTCCGCAAGTCGAGGTAAAAGTTTTATGAAACACTGGCAACTTGAACTTGCAGTTCAAGTGCAAGTGCAAGTTCAAGTTGCAAGATTTTTATGAAATTGGCCCCAGCAAGCCGGTAAAGCCGATCACTTTATATATTACAAAACAATGCAGGCCTTCGCTTGTTCTTCCCAAGCGGAACCTAGCCATATGGGGAGACTCCACCTTGGCAACAGAAGAGGTCCACCGCTCAGCAGCATAATTGAAGGACATGAAGTGTTCTGTTCGGACATGAATGAAGATAATAGGGGGGAGGATCAGCCACGCCCTCGAAAATTAGAAACAATTACGTAGCCCAGCTGACAAAACGGATGCCAGGAATCTCCATTTGATGGGCTGCATGTACAATCGCATTTCGCAGGGGGACAAGGTTCCATTGCTCACTCCCTCCTGTTTCCAACAACGTAGGCTTTTGCCACAGTGGCCTGCCGTGCGGTGTTTTTTGAAGTGATTTGGGCGGGATCCTACCCTGACGGTACTGACCGACCAGGGCCCCTCCCCGGCAGTGGTCAGTTTCCTTCGAGATGTGGGGGGCGCCTCCGACGATCCCAATCAAATTGAAGACGTTTCAAGTATTCAGGAAGCAGAAAAAGAAAGGCGTTTTACATTGAGCTTTTTCTACGAATTAATGACTGTATCCTTTCCGACGTTTAAATTTTGTTGAAAATTCTGTACAAATTCTGCACAAATAGTCTGGTTTCGGTAAAACATCTCTCGCTCCAAGCTTTCAATTCAAATCATGTAAAGATATACCTTCCGAATAGCTGCATAGCCATCTTCGTCATGAAGATTAACTGTATAGGTACCGGCAGGAAATTCATCGTGCTCACCTGTCCAGCTAACCTGGAATAAGAGAACAAAGCAGATATTCTGTTTATATACCTAAGAGGAAGTCGGGGGCGAGCCCTAATTTAAACAAATTTTTAGAGAAAACTTAGCATTTTAAGGTGCTGGTTTCCTTTCGGGTATTTTTGACTCCTGCGGCTTTAATCCTTTACGCAAAGGGCTAAAACTTACGAAATAACCTATTTCCGTGTTTTTTAACATTATAGGACCAGTCTCGTATTCTTAGGCCAAAAGATAAGAAACCCAGTAGGTAGACAAGACACGGGATTGGTTGGTATGGCTGGAAAGAGGACTCGAAAATGAACATTTTTGCTCTTACAACCTTTGAGCTATCTCCAGTGGTTAAGTCAGTATAAGCAAAAAACTGTTTTTAGGGTCAAAAAATGGCCAATTTAGACGAAATCAGTTTTTTCAAAATTCCCGCCACATGTTAAGGACAAAATTGGCTTAGTTATACTCAATCGATAGATCGTCCAAATGCACATTTTATGAATGCCTTTTAGCCGGACTTTATTGCTTTCAGCTAGAGATTTGGCCGAAAAACCATTTGGGCAAAACTGCGATTATTTTGTTTCGAACATCGATTTCTCAAAAACTACTCGACGGATTCCGGAGATTTTCGGCAGAATCGAAATTCGCACTTCTGCGGAGGGACGTTTTTCTTGGTTTGGGCTAAAACATATTGAGTAGCCAGAAAACTCAATGCGAAATTGCGAAATTTTGTGTTACTGTGCATTTGGACGATTTTCTCGACCGTTAAGACCTGTTGAGCCAAATCCAAAAAAAACGACCCTCGGCCCATATGTTTTTCATATCGTGGAACAAAAAGAACTCTTGGCCGATTCTTTAGTTTTGAGAAATCGATGTTCAAAAACTTTTGGTCTATATTCATCCTGTTAGATGTCAGCTTGTCAGAAAAGTTCTGCTATTTTTTGCTAATTTTGCCAGTTCTGTAAGCTCTTGTGAATGTACAGATAATAAGCTTGAAAACGATGTATAAAGCTCTTTGCAACTCTCAAAATTGCGAAAGTTATAGCGTTTCAAAAAATAACCACAAAAGCACTGCACAAAAGGATACCACCACCGTAAGGTAAAAATGCTAAGCTTAAAATAATATTATTATAAGCCCATAAATTAGCTAAAAATTGAGGAAACTTTAGAAAATAGCTTTTTAAACTTAATTTTTCTATACTTTTGGGTGACCTCCCAAAAAGTGGGTGGGAGTTTGCCGGAAATGTGGGAGGGGGCACCGATAAGTAAGAGGCCTCCCCCACTAAAAATGCCAGATATTATTTAATGACGAAAATTTATATAACAAAAACATGACGACATACAGAGTAACGATGGGTTTCAAGGGACACGCTGACCGGCAGGAGTCTTCCCTTAATCTCTGCGTAGAGTGGCAAATCCTAAACAAAAAGTCATCACGTTTATAGAGGGTGAAAATAACTGTAGCTAGTGTTGGTTTTCTTTATATATATATACCTATAAAGGTGAAAAACTGTACCCAGTTTGGTTGAGATCCTAGTCAATGGGGAGCATTAAGCCCAACCATTCCCCTAAAATTTTCTAAAGAAACAAGCTAGCTACATGCTATTTTACAGCCAATCCAAAGTGTCACACTTTCATCTTTTCACCAGACCAACATCACACTAGTTAAACTCAAAAGCAAAGCCAACTAACAACAACTACTGTAACATATGCTAACTAACTAAAATACATGTATATACGTATACGTACAGCTAGTTTCGCTTCACATAGAACTCAGACATACCCTAACATTGTTTTCACACTTTAGCACAAAATCAACCACGAAGGCAGTACTGTAATGGAATACACCATCGTCTGCGATGTAGTAGCTGGGTGAGACTGTGGGCTTTTGACAGGCTCCTACAATACAAGACAACAAGATAAAGACAAAACATCGTTTATTCTGAAATTAGCTCTTTAACTGCTTTAAGGGGGGAGGGGCGACTAAACTGTTGCCCCAAATTTGTCCGATTGGACTTCTTTTTGGCGACGTTAAATTTTCCTGTCGTAAAACTTCAACTTCGAAGAGTAATTCCCTTAGATGCAGATAAGGTAGATACGTCTAGTAGTTCTCTGCAGATAGGCACATCACATGTGCCAAATCATACTGGCAAATGGCAACCTTGAAGCTAGGGTCTTCAAGGAATGGAGTGGAATTGGAATGCGCTGCTCCAATGGAATGCGCCTTGCCGCGGTCCAATGGAATGCGGCTTGCCGCGGTGCTCCAATGGAATGCACATCACATGTGCCAAATCATACTGGCAAATGGCAACCTTGAAGCTAGGGTCTTCAAGGAATGGAGTGGAATTGGAATGCGCTGCTCCAATGGAATGCGCCTTGCCGCGGTCCAATGGAATGCGGCTTGCCGCGGCTGCTCCAATGGAATGCGCCTTGCCGCGGTGGAGTGGCTTACGATCCCCTTCCGGGGTCAACGAAATGGTTCCCTCTTTGGGCTACCCCCCAAAGAAACTCTGTTTACTCGGGTCCCTATTCCGGGACGGTCAGGCATTGCCATGGGTTTGGCAATACACCAAAAACTATCGGGTTTTTCCTTGCCGGGCATGGTAAACCAGCCTATCTAGCCCGGCTACTCCTTATGGCTGGTAACATCGAACCAAACCCGGGTCCAAGATTCCCTTGCTCAACCTGTGGGCTGCCGGTTGGCATTAACTGCTTCTCCATCTTGTGCACCGACTGCTCCAAATGGTGCCATGCTGGGAAATGTTGCGGTATCTCCCCTGGGAGATTCAGAGCCGGACTTCCTTCCAGTGTAGTTCGGGATTTCAGCTGTCCTACCTGCCAGGGCGTGACGGGGCCGCCGCCCTGCCCCACCCGCGTGCCCATCTAAATGTGCGCCGGTCCACGCCTCCCCCATCACCTCCACCTACCCCATCCCAGGCCCGGACCTCGGTGCTGGCTGGACCACCAGCGCCTGCACCCCCAACCAGGAAAAGGAAGGGACTCACCATACTACAGTGGAACGCTGGCGCGTTGTCAACCGCAAAGCGTGCCTTCCTCCGGAAAACCCTCGAACAGTACTCAGTGGACATTGCTGCAATCCAAGAAACCTGGCGAAAGCCAGGGGACAAACTGGGTTTCCCGGGCTACAATGAAGAACACAAATATCGGACCCAAGCTAGAAGAGTTGCTGGCGGAGCTGCTGCTGGCGGCTCTAATCAGGAAGGGTATAAGCTTTGCCCGTGTCTCTGGTTCCCTAACCGCAAACGACGATCTCAATACAGACGCGGTGGCCATCAACCTTCTCCACCGGAAGCAACTAATACCGGTTGCTTCGGTTTATGTCCCTCCAGTAATCTGAACCGCTGACGACGGTCGAAGTCGGAACTTTAATCCAGTGCACCTTCCCTCGTCCCGGAACTCGGTTTTGCTGGGTGACTTCAATGGCCACACCCAACTCTGGGACCAGTGGCAGCCGGCCAGCGAGGTTGGTAACAACTTAGAAGACTGGATCGTCACACACAACCTGATTGTTGCCAACCGACCAGTGTCCACGATAGCCACATCCAACTCAGTACCAGACCTAACCATCCTTGGAAAACGTTGAGATGACAAGTTCAGCTGGAAACTGATCCCGGACACTGTCTCTGATCATATGCCGGCTATCCTTACCTGCATACGGATAATCCCTCCACTATGCGCCCCAATCAGAACAGCTACAACAACAAGTTGGCTGACTGGAACAAATTCAGGCATATACTAGACGACCAACTTAGCCTCAACATGCCTCACGAATCGGCTACTACTGTACACAACCTGGAAAAGGCTATAACCATATCTCTACAGTTGGCAGCCAAGAAATCTATACCTAGATCCTACCGAAGAAGTCCAAAAGCCTGGTGGAGGCCAGAGCTCACTGAACAGTCGCGGAAATGCCGTGAACTGCGGAAGAAAGCGAAACAGGATGATCAATCCAAGCAGCTTTGGATATCCGAAACCCGCAGGCTGCGGGATATGATCACATCGGCGAAACGGGAAGACTGGCAGAACTACGCGTCCGGACTTAGTCTCCGCTCTGACCCGTCGAAGGTTATGCGGACGATTAAAGCTGTAGATGGGAAGAAAACAGTCAGTTCAGGAGGAGCCATAGTAAAAGGGAATAAGACCATCCTGACCGATAAGGGCAAAGCAAATGCCTTTATCACAGAATATTCCTCAGTCAGTCGAACGAAGAACCACCGTCTATCAAGGAAGATGATGAAGGAAGTGCGCGCTGACTTGCGGGCGCCGTGTGCCTGCGGTTCCAGCACCGATCGCACCATCTGCTCCGAATTCTCTGATGCGGAATTCAAGTCCGCACTAACTCGACTGAAGTCAAGGAAAGCCCCTGGAATGGATAGAATTACAAATGAAATGTTGAAGAACGCCTCCCACAATTGCCATCGAGCAATCCTAGACCTCTTCAATCTCTCCTGGAGAACAAGAGACATACCAAGTTCGTGGCGCCATGCAGCAATAATTCCTATCCCGAAACCAGGGAAACCTCCTGAATTGACTGCGTCTTACAGACCCATCAGCCTCACACCAGCCCTGGCCAAATTAATGGAAATGATGGTCAAGAGGAGGATTCAATACCAACTGGAGCGGCAGGAATTCTTCACGCCGGCCCAGGCTGGATTCAGACTGGGAAGCTCGACAGAAGACCAGGTTTTGAGACTGACTCAATCTGTTGTAGACGGATTCTCCAACACAGGAAAGGCCAAACGCACAGCTCTAGTCTTAATAGACTTTGCTCGCGCGTTTGATACGGTATGGAAGCCTGGCCTCCTCTGGAAGCTGACCAAATCTGGACTACCAGTCTGCATTGTCCGCTGGCTGAAACAGTTCCTAGCTGATCGAAGAGCCTGCGTACAAATCAACAACAGCAGAAGCCGACTCAAACCCCTCCAGCAAGGAGTGCCTCAAGGAAGCTGTATCTCGCCACTGCTATTTCTGGTTGCAATCAACGATATCCTGGAGGAAATGCCAGGAGAAATACAGGCGTCCCTATTTGCGGATGACCTCGCACTCTGGTGCCAGGACACAGAAATCGGAAGAGCAGAACACAAGCTGCAGACTGCTATTACCAAACTGAAGAAATGGGCATCCAAATGGCAAATGGAGGTGAATGTCAGTAAATGCGAAAGTATGATATTCACTACTCACAATGCCGAGGCCAGCCGTCAACTGCAGCTGAAATATGGGAGCCAGCCAATTCCTTGCAAAGAATCTGTCACATTCCTTGGAGTAAAAATTTGACCGTCTGCTGAACTTTGGCCACCATGCTGCTGCCCTAAAAGCTAAGACCAACTCTAGAATGCGCATACTATCAGCCCTCAGTGGGAAGAACTGGGGCCTACAGAAGGAAGACCTAAGATCTGTATAGCTGTATACCTACGTTTGTCAGATCAGCTCTGGAATATTGCGTAGGAAATGGGGCCCCCTGGCCGCACCCACCCACCTCCAAACAACGGAGAATCCAGAACAGGGCATGCAGAATAGTGACGGGTTGCTATTCATCGTCACCAACGGAAGCTCTCCAATTGGAAACCGGAATTATCCCCTATTAAGAACAGAGTCTGGTACCTGGCATCTAAAGCCTATGAAAAAAGCCTTCGTCTGCCGCCTCATCACCTCCGATACCAGGCAGTTAGCCACCAGCCTGGCCGTCAGCGGAAGCTGAAATCTCAGCCAAATTGGAGATCCACAGCTCAGGAAATGATCAATGATACAGATTTCCAGGGCTGTGAACGTGAGCCTACCGTCATCCTTCCGGCGGCTGTCCCATGGGACCTTAAGGCAACCGTCACTCCAAACACATCGCTGACTCAATCCTGCATCAAGTCACTACCGGCTGATGTCAACAAGCAGCTAGCTAAGCAAACTCTGGACAGCTTAGCTCAAGTTGACATATGCCTGTGGACCGACGGATCGGCAACTGCCGGTACAATGAAAGGTGGAAGCGGAGTAGTCATTGATGATAGCCGGAGCGGGCGGCGGCCTCAACCTGGCATTCCCAGCTGGGAACCTCTGCTCCAGCTATAGAGCTGAGCTAAATGCGATACTCCAAGGGCTCCTATGGCTAAGACGTAATCATAAGCTAAATGATTGCTCCTCAATCAAGATACTCACGGATTCCCTATCCTCGGTTGAACGGCTGCGGGCCGGTCCTTCTGGCCCCATGTCTGACTTGGAATGGCAAATTTGGAACCAGCTGGACCTGCTGTCCAGGTGGAACATCAATGTGGAGGCAACCTGGATCCCCAGTCACTGCGGAATCTATGGAAATGAAAGGGCGGACCGACTGGCGAAGAACGGCAGTAAAATGGACCAAGAACACGTCAAAATTGACATGCCTACAGCAACTGCCGTACTGAAAAGGAAAGCAACAGAATCCTGGCACAACCAAATTAGCCATGCCAGGACTAAATCCATCTTTGGTAGCCTTGGACCGGTCCCACCTCGAAATGAAACCGGCTTGTCCAAGGCTGAACGGACTCTCTTATCCCAAGTGCGGACTGGTAAAAGTCTGCTCTTAGCCCAATATCGTCACCAGCTTGATCCGGCCGGATGTCCCTCCCCCGCTTGTCCTGACTGCGGGGGTGCAGAAGAAGAATCTCTGGAGCACCTCTGTTAACCTGCTCACAAAAGGAGTCTGTCCGACGGAGACTCTTTCCTCCCGACCCAAGCCTGGCCGTCCTTTGGAATGACCCTGCCCGGGTGCTAGGGTTTCTGAGGGGTACTGGGCGCCTCTAGCCCAGCAGTATGGATCACCGCCTGGCACAAGAATGATGATGATGAAGCTAGGGCTGGGCGGCGGGGATGTTAATTTATGGGGGGGGGTGGGGAAAAGGGGGGGGGAATAGGTGGTGGGAGGTAAAAACAGATTGCCGGAAAAAACCTTTTTTCTGTTTTTTTCATTTTTTCCGATCACCCCAAAATTTACCAATGTGCTAAAAGTTGCGTTATTTCATGTTTCTGCATGCATAGATGCAATTTTCAAGATATTTAATGGCCCCACCGGGTAGTGCACTTACACAAGCGCTTACAAGGGTTCCAGTATTGATTACAGGAGTCAACAGCAGACGATACTGTAGAGTAAACTACAGGTGACTTCTGTATAGCTTGACGGTTCTGCTAGACCTGAACTGCAGTTTTCGGAGGTAACACACCTCGTAAAGAAAATAGTATATACCAGATGTTTTAACAGTTTTCGGCTGAACATTCCACTGTTATATAGACATGAAATTGTTAACTCAACCTGAGCTACGCAACCATGGCAAAAAATGTTAAATTCCAGAATTAGCTCAAGTTCATGAATATCGTCTTATTATATCATTAAACAGTGTTTTTGATAGTTTCTTAATGTTCTGATTCCATAAATTAACTGTCAGAACATGTCTCGAATATGTTTCCATTTTTCCGATGCTTCGAAAAACTCAAATACAATTTGGTCAGATTTAGCATGCCCCCCATCCACGGAAAAGGTTGTAAATAGTACAAAATCGCCGGAAGAGTTCAGAAAACGTTAAATTTCGCTGTAAAAGTCGTTAAAATAACACTACTAGGAATATTTTCCATTTTTTCCACCCCATCGGAAAAAAATGGAAAAAACCTGTTTTCCAGTTCTTTTTTCCGCGCCCATCCCTACTGGATGGCAGTTATGAACCAACGACCAAGCATTTTTTACCACACCCGTGCTCTATAACTTCGCCAAAATGTAGGCCAATCGGACAAAGTTGTGGCAAAAGTTTAGTCGCCCCCTTAACCTTGATTATAGATCTCACATTAAGTATATGTTTTGACCAGTGTTACTGTTTTTTAGGGATCAATATTAACTTGGGCCTGTTTGCCCTGGGCAAGGTGATTGAAGCTCTCTCGGAACATTAACCCTATCAGAATAGAGAACGAATACTATTAGGTAAGCACAGAGTAGAGTGGCCCTAGGGGCTCAAACAATTCTGTATATATATACTGTTTTTGTACACACAAAAATAAACTAAACAAATCAAGATCAATTTCGTGAACATACAAAATGCTTTACCAAAAACGTACGTACCTGAAACCAAAGTAACGGTCACCAAACCAAAAATGAAATATTCCAGAAGCATTGTAACGATTATCCTAAAAAAAGCAAAAATTAAAACTAAAATGAAAATGAGATCTGTTCACCACCTAGTTATCGTGGGGGTTTCTTTGATATGATATGATATGAAAAACATCCGGTGCCCATCACTAATACCCATATCCATTTATATACGTACACGAAAGCATAGGTGTGGCTGGCGAAACAAGTGTGGGTGGGGGGCTTGAAAAAAGTAGGGAGGGGCATAGATGTGTTGGGGGGGGGGTAAGAAAATTTTCGAGGGGTTCTTTGGCGAAAAATCAGTTTTTCGTTAAAAACAGAAAAAATTTTCTCAATTGTCAGCGAGATTTAGCAAGTTTTAAGGTATATAATTAAGCGAATTTTAGCTTAATTTTAGCGAATTTTATTTTTCGCTAATTTTATGAAAAGTTTCGAATTTTTGGCTAAAAACTTCCAAAAATTCGTGCAGCCGTCGCATTTATGTGCCCGACCCCCCATTTTTCCCAACTACCAACATAACTAATTAAAAATTTCTACTGACTGCTAGGTCCAAGCTTCAAAGCTGCCATTCGCCAATATGATTTGGCACATATGTCCCTACCTGCAGAAAAATACTAAATGTCTGTATCTTATCTGCATCCAAGGAAATTACTCTTCAAAGTTGAATTTCGGCAAAAATTTAAAAATTTTTGGCTAACGAAAGGAAAATTTTATTACTGGTGCGAGCTATAAGGCTGTAACTTGGCATAAAAGGAGGCCCTGTAGGAGTACTCATTTGTTCCAAGTGGCAAGAAATTCTGCCGCATCAAAAAATTTTTATGTCAACTTAACCTTCAAAAATTTCCAAAAACGCCTTTCTTGGGCAATGGTACCCCAGAAATCGAGAAAATCAAATTTTTTGAAATTAAAATTTTTGGAGATATATATAGTCAGGGGGGGGGGGGAACATGACGGAAAAGAAGGGGAAAAACATGGTCGCCTCCTCCCCAACCATAGCAGCTGCAGCTGCCTAGTATAGCCCATTAAAAAGAGCAAGTCTAGAAGTATATTCTACAGTACCAGATTGGTTTCTAAGTTTGATTCTGTAAGTACAGTACTTGACCAAATTTGACCTCCCAAAATTGGCCAAAATGCTAAGGATTTTCGAAAGTTTGCAAGTATATATCTAACCAACCATCCAACTTTGGCTACTATAAATGCGGGCATAATTCGACTTGCTCTATCACATGGCAATAGTGATTTTCCCCTACGTGCACCCAGTAAAAAAATTTGACCATGTTTTTCCCCCACATAGGGTCCACTAGAGCGGGGAAAAACATGGTGACCAAATTTTTATTTAAATTTAAATTAAATTAAATATTATTAAATTTTTATTTTTAATTTTTTTTACCAAATTTATGCTTCAGGAAGGCGTAACTAATGCTTCTATAGGAAAGAGAATGCTTTAAAACCGCTAAAAAACTCAAAATATGCCAACTATGAGCATTTTTGAAGTTTCTAGCTCGAAAATTTGATTTGCAGCATCAACATGCCAGGTTTCATAAGTTTCTATGGTAAAAATGAAAATTTTGAGAAAACTTAAAAAATGATGGGATATTGCAATTTTTAACACAACTAACTTATTTCTAGCGATATTCTGCATAATTATGGCCAGTTCCCAGCAGGTTTCATGCCCAAACAGGTTAGGTACGGCGGATTTGGCATTTTGACCAAAAAATCGGGGTTTACGCTTGTTGTGACGCTAGAATGGTGCCTAGGTAGTTTTGCACGCTAAAGACAGCTGAAGCAACGCTTTTAAACCACTCTAAATGGTTGCTTGCTAGAAATCCGTGCCATGTTTTTTTCCCCGACTGGCGGGTAAAAAACATGGACAAATCCTGTTACTGCCAAAGCTGAGAGAGGTGTGAGAGAAGTCTGAATATACGATTGGATAGGTATTTGCCCACGGTACGTAACGGTATACTCAAACCGATCCAAATCCAAACGAAGAAAAAGTTGGAGGCTTGCTTCCCTATTTATTTCCCCCCCCCCCCCCGACTATATATATTTGAACTCAACGAGGTCGAAAATACCCCCACTAGAGATTTCAGCTCGATTAGTGAAGGTTTGCTACTTCTATGGCTGCAGAAAGCCTCTACACAGGATCCGAATGACTGAAAATTGCGGTTTCGGCAAGTTTTGAAGATTAAAGCTGACATAAAAATTTTTTCACGCGGCAGAATTTCTTGCCATTTGGCACAAATGAGTACTCCTATAGGGCCTCCTTTATGCCAAATTACAGCCTTATAGCTCGCACCAGTAATAATATTTTCCTTTCGTTAGCCAAAATTTTTTAAATTTTTGCCGAAACTTCAACTTTGAAGAGTAATTCCCTTAGATACAGATAAGATACAGACATCCAGTATTTTTCAGCAGGTAGGGACATATGTGCCAAATCATATTGGCGAATGGCAGCTTTGAAGCTTGGGCCTAGCAGTCAGTAGAAATTTTTAATTAATTATAGTCGGGGGGGCATATATAGGGAAGCAAGCCTCCAGCTTTTTCTTCGTTTGGATTTGGATCGGTTTGAGTATACCGTTACGTACCGTGGGCAAATACCTATCCAATCGTATACTCAAACTTCTCTTACACCTCTCTCAGTATTGGCAGTAACAGGATTTGTCCATGTTTTTTTACCCGCGAATCGGGGAAAAAACATGGTGCGGGGAAAAACATGGCACGGATTTCTAGCAAGCAACCATTTAGAGTGGTTTAAAAGCGTTGCTTCAGCTGTTTTTAGCGTGCAAAACTACCTAGGCACTAGGGATCGACCGGAACACCAAAAAACCGGAACCGGAACCAGCTCTTTAACACTACAAAAATCGAAAATTTTTTCTGACGTTTTGGACAATTTTTGCGCAATTTTACGCTTTTTTATAGTTACTAGAACATTGTTTGCTTTATATTTTATATAGTTATTTCAATGCAGGAACATGAAATTTGCAATTTATTAAGAGATTTTTGTCTTATAGCATAGTTAAACTTTAGTACATTATAGCTTTAAAATTAAAATTTAAAATTTAAGTATACTTTATAGCACACCTTAGCGTGCATTCACTATTTTATACGCACGCCGTGTGGGAAGCTCCGAGTGTGGGGTACGAGTGCCACGCACGAGGGCTTCCCATACGACGTACGCAGTAGAAATTAGTGAACAACGCAGAGGTGTGTTGTAAAGTACTTATACAACGATTCAACCTCTCCTTAATTGATGAAACCTTACTCATTTATGTTGCAGCTGACAGCTAACTTTAGACAAATTTCAACATGAAGTGGTAGCAGCATTATTGCTTGCCGTGGCTGGAAGGCCCACTTTTTGGTGTGCAGCAGAGCTGTCTAGGTTGGAGCTCTGCTGTACACACTGCTGTATCATGCAGGCAACTGTATGCTACAGCAATTTAGATTAGGGACCGGCTTCCCAGCGTGCAGCATGCTTACGTATAACTTAGTTATACGCACTCTGCACTGTGCATTATCTGATTTATATGCACAGTCTTTACATAGGAAAAGTGCAAAAGTCCAACTTAGACAGCTCTGCTGCACACCAAAAAGTAGGCCTCCCAGCCATGGCAAGCAACAATGTTGCTGCCCCTTGATGTTGAAATTTGTCTAAACTTAGCTGTAAGCTGCAACATAAATGAGTAAGGTTTCATCAATTAAGGAGAGATTGAATCGTTGTATAAGTACTTTACAACACACCTTAGCGTTGTTCACTAAGTCATAAACATGTTTAGTTTTTATCTGGCTTGCCTGATAATTTCTAGTCGTAATCAAAAGTTCATTTAATTTTACTAGACGCGGAAAAGTTTCAGCATTTTCAAAACGCAAAATAAAAAATAATGCCATTTATATTTTTAGAAAACAAAAGATATCTATTACCATTTTAGTTTACTTTTATTCTCTTCGTACTTCAGTCAAAATTAAAATTTTTCTGAAAATTACTGTTCTTGTATAAATTCCGTATTGTAAATCTAATCTGGTTATGAACTTAGGTAACATCAGCTATATACAATATTGGACTTGTTTAGAACATCGGCTTTTAATTCCTTTGCTTGTTGTTATATATCAGTATAATTACTTTGTTATTGGAGTTTTCTGATTAAAATGCAAATGGTTTTTGCATGGTTGAAATATTATATATAAATTTTCATCCATTAAACATATAAGCCAAAAGTATTTTTCTTAAGTTTCAAAGAAAGCCGAAATGCACAATTTCTCCAACTTGAATTAAACAAAATTTCTTATTTTTGGCTAGCTTCATCAGGATTTTTAAATTTTAAATGACGTTTCTTCAAAAGATTTTTAAAAACCATTGCTATTTGTTCCATCCATAATTTTTTAGTAATTCTGTTGATCTGCGCACTGGATTAATTACTAAACAAAGAGCAACAAACTTACGTAGTCCATATTTAAAGTCCATTCTCGATTTAAACAAATAAAAAGATTAAATTTAAGCTTAAACTGACATTTGATTATACAACAGCGCACTCTACAATTTTGAAATAGCATAGGCCGACGGTAAGGCTTCACTAATTTCAATTCAGCATTAGGTATACTTAAATTTAAAAGTTTCGGAGGTCTTGTGCTATCTAATCTGAGTTATTAAGTACTATTTTTGTTTTATAATATAATATATATTAATATTCATAACAAGGATACATTAGACATTATTATTACAAATTCGAAACATTCTAAGTAATGCAATAGTGCCGCAGGCGAAAATTTTTGAGTAAATCATATTCTGGTTATAAGAGAATCGCAGTTTTTCCAAAAGTATTAAAGAAGTTTGACAAAATTTTTGAAAATTTTAATAAAATTTTGCTTTTGATAATAGGCTAAAATTGGTTCCGGTTCCGGTACGTTTTCAAAAACCGGAACCGGAACCAAAAAGTACCGGAACCGGAATTCCGGTCGATCCCTACTAGGCACCATTCTAGCGTCACAACAAGCTTAACCCTTTATATACCGGTACTGATCCACACTAGCTAAAAATTATCTGATAACTATTCCTTAGCCTATGAAGGACGGAGAATTTTTTGGCGGTGTTCCCGTCGCGCTACAGTGCTCCAGTAAGTGGTCACGTGATGTAGCGCTGAAGATACATATGTAATTTAAGGGTGCTGCCAATGTATCTCCAGTGTTACATTGGGGTCCTCAGAACCAAAGATTTGAGATGAGTAATGGAAGCTCTTTTCATTTCCCATGATTCTATTCTAGAGCAAGCATAACAACCTTTTAACTGCTATCCTTAGTTATTTCGTGGATACTGTTACAGTAGGTGTAGGTGATTCATCAACTAGAGCGTTCGGTTGGAAACTAGGCTTAGTTACTTTCGCAACGTGTGCTACGTGTGCTACGACCAAAGAGGCGGAAGAAAAGAGTATCGAAAATAACAGTAGCAATGATGGCTAGGCTCCGACTGGTTGTTTTAGGACGAAAGATTGCATGTTGGAGAAAGTGTTGGGAGGTACAAAGTTGAGGCACAGGAGTGGGCTCGTAACAGAATCAAGCTAACAATTATTTGTAATACCACAATCTATTTCTGCCAAAAACTTGCTAAGTACTGCCACCTAGGCTCAATATATTACATCCAATATATATTGAGATATTGAATAACTGTGACTGATGCTGTCAACGCTCACAGATGGTTCTGTATTGCTGCTATTTCAAAATTAATGCATGTAGCACTAAGCTATTGAATTATCAATATCTATCACAAAATACAATCTGGATGCAATTTATAAGAAGTAATCTTTCTGCTAAGCAAATATACGGAGTCTATTTGTCCCTACTGGTGTCGTTTTCGTTATGCTGGTCTTCCGCTATCCAGTAAAATAATGCATGATGATACTAAACTAATTGAGTCTCGATGCGAACTGAAGGCACAAGCTGATGAACTGACTACATTAACAGTACTTGTGTTTAGTAAATAACTGAGGACAGTACTTAGAACATTGTATTGCGTCCTCTCTGATAAATTCAGAAGGAATGAAAATTGAATATATTACTTAGTTCAAAATTTTGAAGCTGAGGAGGCAAATGTAGCACAGGAGATACAAGGGTAAAATACAGATGACTCTCCAAAAATACATGTTAAAAAATCAAGCGTATCTAGCAACGGACAGCTGATAGAGCAATTTAAGTGTTTCTATCGTATTTCTCGTGCATCATTTGCTATGGGGTCCACTTGGCAGTCAGATCGGATTGTAGCTCAGAAGATACACCATGTCCAAAGTCAAACTGTCAAATTCGACCAAATTTTGAGGACATTTTTCATCCCTGCTCCACATGTAAAGAAGATAGGAGGGCCGTTTTATGTCAGAAATATAGGCAACATATCAAAATTTATTTTCAGCCATAAAAGAACTCGGTCCAGCAAACTGGTTGAGTGTAAGAGGGCTTAGAAAAATGTATCTCAGGAAATACCGGGGTACATAAAGGGTTAAAACCCGATTTTTTGGTCAAAATGCCAAATCCACCGTACCTAACCTGTTTGGGCATGAAACCTGCTGGGAACTGGCCATAATATGCAGAATATCGCTAGAAATAAGTTAGTTGTGTTAAAAATTGCAATATCGCATCATTTTTTATGTTTTCTCAAAATTTTCATTTTTACCATAGAAACTTATGAAACCTGGCATGTTGATGCTGCAAATCAAATTTTCGAGCTAGAAGCTTCAAAAATGCTCAAAGTTGGCATATTTTGAGTTTTAAAGCATTCTCTCTCCTATAGAAGCATTAGTTACGCCTTCCTGAAGCATACGCAAAAATTTGAAAATTTGGTCATCATGTTTTCCCCGCTCTAGTGGACTACTGGGTGCACGTAGGGGAAAATCACTATTGCCATGTGATAGAGCAAGTCGAATTATGCCCGCATGCAAATTTATAGTAGCCAAAGTTGGATGGTTGGTTAGATATATACTTGCAAACTTTCGAAAATCCTTAGCATTTTGGCCAATTTTGGGAGGTCAAATTTGGTCAAGTACTGTACTTACAGAATCAAACTTAGAAACCAATCTGGTACTGTAGAATATACTTCTAGACTTGCTCTTTTTAATGGGCTATACTAGGCAGCTGCAGCTGCTATGGTTGGGGAGGAGGCGACCATGTTTTCCCCCTTCTTTTCCGTCATGTTCCCCCCCCCCCCTCCTGACTATATGTTGGTAGTTGGAAAAAACTGGGGGGGGGGTCGGGCACATAAATGCGACGGCTGCACATGGCTGGATGGCAGCTATGATCTCAGTACCCGACATTTTTTGACCACACCCATGCTCTATATCCTCGCCAAAAAGTAGGCAAATCGGACAAAGTCGGGGCAAGTCGATTTTAGTAGCCCCCCTCAACCGTTCAAGGATACATTAGCTCTATTTCTCTAACCAACTACTCACTTGAATAAAAGTTTCTTAACTGTTCAAGGAAATGAACACAAAGTTTTAAGACCAAATTTATATAGTCCGAAACTTAAAATTAAAAACAAGTAAAAACGCTTTAATTCGACCTCAACTTTGAGGTGAAATCAGTCAACAACCCTGCAATTTACGACTTTAATTTTAAAAACTCGTTAAAATGTACCGTTTGGATCATAAAATATGTGAAAATCAACGATATCTGAGAAAGTAGAAAGTGACCAAAATTTGGACCCACCCCTTAACTTAATTTGTGTGGATTCATGGTTCGGGGGGGGAACCCCCCCCCCTTCAGCCATTTTTACACCCCCCCCCAAATTTGGGGGGGGGGGGGGGGATGCGCGCCGATGGCGCGAAAAATTTTCCAAAAATTGGGTATTTTTAGGGCAAATTCTGCAAAAGTTTTCAAAAAATCCAAATTTTTGGCTTAAAGTGTTTATTATATAGTGCGAGAAATACACGTTTTTAACGGTTTTATGGACTTTCTGGCTCAATTTTGCCCTTATTTTAGACTTAGAAGCATGTTGGCAATCAATTTTCGACTTTGAAACCCCTGTCTAATGTCAAAATCACAGGTGTGGCAGGGCAAAAAATCTGGTGGGGGGGTTCCGACGGTGGGGGGGGGGACCCCCCTAAATTTTCGATTTTATGCCATTTCTGACCACTTTTTGGCCAAAAATTTGGGGGGGGGGTAGCAAAAATCTGAAAATCTGGGGGGGTGGTCGCCAAAATTTGTCATTTGTCATTTTGGTAAGCCACCCCCCCTAACACACCTATGGGTGGGGGGGTTCCGACCATAGGTGTGGCTGGCGAAAAAAGTGGGGGTGGGGCTGGGGGTTTGAAAAAAGTAGGGAGGGGGGTTGGACGAGAAAAGGAGGAGGGGGGGTTCGCCAAAAGTCAATTTCTGCCTTGGGGGAGGGGTGGTAAGAAAAATTTTCGGGGGGGGGGGTCGCCGAAAAATCGGTTTTTCGTCCAAAAACTGAAAAATTTTCTCAATTTCAAGCTACTTTTAGCGATTTTTAGCGTAATTTAAGCAAACCAAGAAATCTTTCGCTTATTTTCATCAATTTTTTGAAAAATTTCGAATTTTCGGCTAAAAACGTTCAAAAATTTAGGTAGGAGTTTGACAATTTTTAGGAAGGGGGAGTCGGCCGAAGGCCGATTTGGGGGGAGGGGTAGCAAAAATTTTTTAGGGGGGTTGGCGACCCCTCCATTTGGGGGAGGGGTCCCCCCCACCCTAACACACCTATATGGTTCCGACGGAGGGTGGGGGGACCCCCTAAATTTTCGATTTTCTGCCATTTTTGGCCACTTTTTGGCCAAAAATCTGGGGGAGGGGGGCTAGCAAAAATCAGAAAATCTGGGGGGGGGTCGCCAAAATTTGTCACTTTGGTGGGGGTCCCCCCCTACCCATAGGTGTAACGGGGATTTGGGTTGGGGGCCCCCTCCCCCGGAATTTTGGGGGGGGGCACTTTTTAGACACCCCCCCTACCTCCCCCAAAAAATGTTTCTATTTTTATGTCAAAAATCGCATTTTCAGCCATTGCTAATGCCAAAAAACATTCAACTATGAAGTAATTTAGACATTGGACAGGGTTTTAAACATAGGTGAACCAGGCTACAGTTTGCCCCCTGTGAGATCCCCCCCACGGAGAGGCCAGACCCACCTCCCCCCTTACTCGACCTCTACTCCCCCCCAAACCGAGCTCAAACCCCTCCCCCCCCCCCCTAAAATTGGGTCCAAACCAGGTAAAAATGCAAAATTTTTGAAAAATTTTTTGCAATTTCTAAAAGGTTTGGAAAAAAATTCGAAAAAATGGTTATAAATCACACATCAAGAGCTAAAGATGGTTATTTATAGCAATTAAAAGGTAATATACACAATTATAAACCACAATCTGGGCTAATTTAGGCATATTTTAGCACAAATTTGTCAATTTTCAAGCCCTATTTTAGCATACGAACAGGGGCGCACATAAGGGGGGGGCGGGGGGGCGGCCGCCCCCCGAAACCAGATGTAAAGGAAAAATTTTATCGTCCGCGCGTAGCGCGGACTTAAAATTTCAAAAATTTTCGCGCCTTCGGCGCGAAATTTACCTCACTTTTGCTTAATTTACCCTTATTTCAGCGTTTTAAACCTTTCAATAGTAACTTTTTTAACTTTTTCAAAAATTTTCGCGCCGTCGGCGCGAAGTTTTTTCTATTTTTGCTGAATTTACGCTTATTTTTGCATTTTAAACGTTGTCCAAAATTTTTCAACTCTGGGGGGGGGGATGCCCCCAGACCCCCCCCCCAATTTTTCTGAGGTCCGCCCCCCCTGAAAAAAGTTCCTATGTGCGCCACTGCATACGAAAACTATCGAAAGAAGCTTTTGAGTATGTTTTATGTACTGTACATCGAAAAAGGAGCAGTTTTAGCCAAAAAACTTGGGCACAGTTTAGGGGGGGTCCCCCTCCCCCAAATTTCGGCTTTTGGTGGGGTCCCCCGAGCCAAATTTGGACCTTCTACTCCCCCCCCCCCAACCCAAACAGGTGGTACACATGGGTGTACCAGGCTACAGTTTACCCCCTGTGAGACCCCCCCCCACGGAGAGGCCAGACCCCCACCCCACAATACCCGACCTCGACTACTCCCCCCCAAGCCGAGCTCAGGCCCCCCTCCCCCCAAAAACGGGGTCCAAACAAGAGAAAAAATGCTAAATTTTTGCAAAAATTTTTGCAATTTTTCAAAAATTTCCTGAAAAAATTGTCTAGAAACAGTCAAAAACGCTAAAAAATAGGTTTTAAAACGCAATACGAGTGGTTTTTTATTAGAATTATGTCGAAAATAGTCGATTTTATGTCCGAATACCTGGGTTTATTTTACTGGGGGGGCGGGGGCTTTTTGGGTTCCCCCCCCCACTCGAGCACCTCCCCCCCACTTTTTTGGGCTCCCCCCCCCCCACTCACTAGAGGGTGCCCAGAAAATGTCAAATTTTTAGGATTTTTGGTCAAAATTTTCAAAATTTTTCCGGCTTCGCCGGAAATTTATGGTCAAAAATCGTCTTTTTTGGTGCTAAAACTCAATTTTTGAGCACTTTTAAGCTTAGTTATAGCAGCATATATATGTAGAAAATAGGCTTTTTATACGGTATATATTTTTGGCATTTTTAGCCCATTTTATTCCCCCCCCCCACTCTCCCCCCCCCACTTTTTTTCGCCTAAAGTAAACCCAGAGGGCCATTTGTAGCTGAAAAAATTTGGGTACAGTTTGGGTACAGTTTTTTTTGAAAATTTCCGAAACCAGATTTGGACTTTTTACTCCTCCCCCCCACCCCAACCCAAACAGGTGGTACACCTATGGTGGTACACCTATGGTTAAACTCGAAAACTTGATTGCCAACATGCTTCTAAGTCTAAAATAAGGTCAATATTGAGCCAGAAAGTCCATAAAACCGTTAAAAACGTGTAATTCTCGCAATAATAAACACTTTAAGCCAAAAATTTGGACTTTTTGGAAAAATTTTGCAGAATTTACCCTAAAAATCCCTATTTTTGGCCGATCTTTCGCGCGTGCGGCGCGACTACCCCCCCCCCAAACCCTCCCAATTATATACACCTATGCCCCCACCCCCCCCCCCTCCTAACACACCTATGGTCAAAATTACTTCATGGTTTAATGTATAACGCATTAGCCATCGCTTTAAATGTACAGTTTTTGACACTAAAAATATGAAAAACGTTTTTGGGTGGGTTGGGGGGGCTCGTGGGTGACTAACACGGCCCCCCCCCCCCAAGTCCGGGGGAGGGTGCACCCCCGCAGAGGTGTGGCTGGCGAACCAAGTGGGGGACTGGCTTTTTCCTACCGGGGGGGCACAGTTTCCCTGGGGGGGGGTATCCCCCCCAAAATTTTCAACCAACTTTACCCCCTCCCACGATTTTTGACTATCCCTCCCCACTTTTTGGTTACCCCCCCGAACCCCCCCCCCCCCCAGCACTTTTTGTGGCCAAAAAGTTAGCTAAATTATGCTAAAAAATGGTCATTTTTTGAAAATGTTTTCTCAAATTTTGGCTTAAAATCGGTTTAAAACGGTGTGAAAACGCCTAAAACGATAAAAACAAGCCTTGTTTTGACAAAAAATGCGTTAAAATACAGAAAATTTTGCGTTTTTAGGCCATTTTTTGAATTTTCTGAGATCCGAAAGGTACTCCCCATCACATTTCGGGGGTCGGCCACCAAAGTATTGAAGTTTGCCCCCCCCCCCCCCCAAAGAAAATTTCCAGAAACTATGGGGCAGTGGCGGATCCGGTATTTTGAAAAGGGGGGACCCGCTGAAAAATTTTTTCGGGGGGGGGTAACCAAATTTTTTGGGAGGGGGGGGCGTAAAAAATTCTTTTTCCAGGAACAAAATATTATTACAAGGAAATTAAAATTGTGTATGGAAAGGGTGGTTCCACTTTTGTAATTTTGCCAATTTGAAAACAACTATATCCCGTGAGTGAAGCAAAAGCATGGAGAATTTACACAAATTACACGTGGGGCATCTGGGAGCCCCCCAAAAGTTGAAAAATTTTTTTGAAAGTGGAAAAAAACCGTCAAGCAAACTTTTGAAAAGATTCAATAAATAAAATGGAGATATATATGTACATATAGTAAGTTACGCAATAAAAAACTTGCAGTCACATATCTAGTGTGTATACGAGGAATGGTAACAATAAAGAGGACAAATTTCAAGGGCAACAAAGGTAAATGTGCAAAACGGGGTATCTGGGGGCGAAGTTCTCTCATAAGTTAATAAGAATTTTTTGAAATCATGGAAAATTCTGCAATTCAAATGTTTAAAAAGAATAAAAAGGTGGTTACGATTTAAGATGAGATGAGCATCGTTTCCTTTGGGGGTTGGGGGGTGGGGGGAAGTGTCCCCCCCCTCACAAAATTTGACCAAATTTACCCCCGGTGCTGACTTTTCTCCCCCAACTTTTGGCTACCCCCCCCCCCCCCCCCCAACGATTTTTGGACCCAAAAAGTTAGCTGTGGTCAGAAAAATGGACATTTTGAAAAATTTCTAAATTTTGACTTCAAGAAGCTCTTTAACAGTGCAAAAACACCTAAAACGTTAAAAATAAACCTTATTTTGATGAAAAAAAAAGGGCTAAATTACAAAAATTTGCATTTTTGTACATTTTCATTTGGGGTCAATTCTGGGGGGGGGGGTGTTGGGGGGGGGGTACCCCCCATCACATTCGGGAGTCAGCCGGTCCCACCCCGAGACCCAAAGTTCCAGGAAACTATGGAGATGAGTTATTGAGTTGTATAATCAAATCAGTGAGCTTCAAAACGGTGGATGCTTTTCTGAATTTTTTCATTCAAATTGTTCAAGGCCTTTCAGAAGCTGCCAATTATCGTCTCTGACTCCTGCATTCCCCATTGTAACACAAAGCAGAAGAAACAATGAAAACCACCAAAGACATTTTGAAACTACGTATATATATACACTAATAAAAACTTAACACAAGTATATATATAAGTATATGTGAGTACAAAAATTTAAGTCTATTAAAATTGTACATATTTTTACTCAAAATATGCACAAACATTGAAAAAATTTTTCCCCAGGGGGGGGGGCCGGAATGTAGGAGGCCAAATCCTGGGGGGGGGCGGGCCCCCTCCCTGGATCCGCCATATGGAGACCCGAAATCCGTTCCCCAGACTTGAGTCCGCCCAATCCGTTCCCAGAACTTGGTCCTTTGAGATTCGGGCCTTCCCCCAGACGCCGTTTCGCCCCCCAGGATTCGGGCCTTCCCCCGGACTTGGTCGCCCCCCCCAGTTCGGGCCTTCCCCCCCCCGGCCCCTTCCCTAAAATTGCCGGGAAAAATAGGGCGAGAAATGCTGAAAATTTTCCGGCTTCGCAATTTTTAAATATTTTAGCATTTTTCATTATTTTAAGCTTAAATTTACGTTAAAAATAGTCAATTTTTTAGCTCAACTAGAAAAAATATTATTTTTGAGCAATTTTTCTGAAAATTTTCTTCCCCCCCCGAGCCAATCCGAGCCCCCCCCCAGACCGGGTGAGACCGGACTATGGGTGGGGGAACCCCCCAACTTCCCCCCCAGAAATTTTTGCCTAGGAAAAAGCCAGCGGGGAGGGGATTTGAAAAAAGCAGGGAGGGGGGGGGGTTTTGAAGAAAAAAGGAGGAGGGGGGTCGCCAAAAGTCAATTTGTGCCTTGGGGCGAGGGGGGGGGGGGTCGGCGAAAAATCGGTTTTTCGTCCAAAAACTGAAAAATTTTCTCAATTTTAAGCAATTTTTAGCGATTTTTAGCGTAATTTAAGCAAAATTTAGAAATTTTTCGCTTATATTTTAATCTATTTTTCAAAAATTTCGAATTTTCGGCTAAAAAATTTTTCAAAATGTAGGGTAAAGGGGTTTGACAATTTTTATTGTGGGTGGGGGGTCGGCCGAAGGCCGATATGGTAGGAGGGGTAGCAAAAATTTTTAGGGGGGTGTTGGCGACCCTTCCATTTGTAGGGGGAGGGGGTCGAGTTGGCACTAACACACTACCCCCAGCCCAAATCCCTGTTGTATTTTTTGGAAGGTTCCGCTCACTAATGAGTTAAAGACAACTTGTACCCAACAAAAACAGTTTATTCGAAACAGCAACCATTATCCGTCCTACAACTTATTAAATTTGGCTTTTTTCATAAGTAGTTGGCAATCCATGCATTTGTCTGTTATTGCATTTGGCATTTATTTATTTATGTTTAGGGCCACCTCTTACGTGCACACATACTTCAATTATAACCAATTCTATTAAAAGCTTAAGAAAATAGTTCCGGTGTGATGATATGCTTCCTATTAAAACGCGGTATTTATAACTTACGTGTACATGAGTGAGAATCATAAAGTTGAAGTGCTTGAACTATATGAAGAAACACATGCCCTGCAACTACAATCACTTTAACACTAATTACAAGTGATCTGCAATTTTGCTTCCGACATAAGTAGCTATAAGCTATATGGCTTTTAACGCTTTTGAGTTTATGTTCCAGTTCAACTCTATGTTCAAAAATTAGCGGCTTTTGACGCAATCTCGCAGAAACCGACTTTTGCGAAATCTATAACTTACATTACAAACATAGGCAACATGGAGATTATTTTACAGAAGAGTTTCGAAATATGCAAAAATTAGGTTAATTTAGAGCTTTCCTACTACTAGAGGGATTTTCTACGTAGTTCTGGTCTGTATTAAGCTTAGCAAGATTTTTAGAGAAACAGGTTTGGTTGACAGGCTATTTTTGCCAAAGTTTTGGTGTCAGAGTGTAATTGGCTGGTTACCATCATGGCTTTGCGCATGCGCAAATAATCAAAATTTTTAAGCTGTATACATTTGACTCCACCACGTGACAGAACATAAAAACAGACTTAATGTGGCGCTTACATTATCAGCATTATAGATGTAAAATTTAGACCGATTGCTCAATTTAAATGAACTCTTAGCTGAAGGTACTTTGGATGGCGGGGCATGTTTCGACAAAATTTCGGCAACAATGACTTGGCTAGCTACCATTACGGCTTAAAAACTTGAAATTTTACGGAAGCTTCGTATGATAAATTCGACTGCACCGACTGCACCGGGAAAAAGAGCATAAAAAGAGCTTTACAACGATATGCATATCTCTTTTGTATGTGGTTTTTATCAAAAATTACAGGCGGTTGAATATATGGCAAAGTTACGTTGACCATTATCAGTTCATACAGTAGAGTAAAAACTAGTAGGAAATAAGTTCTACTGGGTATGTCATGATGCTTTTGCATTGGATTTGCTTACTATTTTATGAAATACATTACACAAGTTATTAAAATAAAAATATATGCGCAAAGTAGAAGCGATTAGTACGAAATTTTCCAAATTAATTTTTTCATCAATGTTCCAACTAAAGTTGCTCAAATTTAGCATGCACGTTTATTTTTAAAAGTACACAGGAGCAAATGGTTTCGTTTTTGCTTGGTGGTAGTACCACTACCGGGATTTTCTACGTAATTTTTCCATGGATGAAGTAATCTTGACAAAACATTGGATAAAGCAAAAACTGGTTGGCAAACTATCTTTGCGCAAAATCTTGGTGTCAGAGAGTGCATAATTGGCTAGCTGCCATCGTGGCTTTGCGCATGCGCAAACAGTCAAAATTATTTTTAAGTTTCGTATACTAAATTTTACTGACCTACGTGAAAGAGCGCAAAAAGCGCTTTAAAATGATGTGCATATCTGTTAGCCAGTTTCCTGGCTAACACTGCACCTTCGGGTGATGATCATCACACTGTGATGTCTAATGCAGCAAACAACAACAACAACAACAACAATATCTCTTCAGTACGTGGTTTCTATCAAAAGTTACAAGCGGTTCAAGCTGACTAGCGTCGTAGCTCAGCTCATCTGATGTAAAACCTGATAAAGAACAAGTTTGCCAAATTTCAAGCCGATTCATTAAGTATTTAGTTCACAGCATCTGTTCAAAGTCCACCCCGGTAGTGGTACTGCCACCTTAAGTCGGATATTCCATGAAATATTAATTTTCAAAGTTTTTGAACATGGATAAAATTCTCAACATTGCATAAATCGAGAAACTAAAAATTGCCCCTGCGTTAGGTATATTTATACATTTGTGCAAAATTTGAGCTTATTTCATTCAACCGTTAATGGATGACACCGTTTTGACTTAAACTTAAAAACTTAAACTTATCCTTTTCGTGTCAAGGTCGCAAGCCAAGTATTGGACTCTTCATATTCTACATATTGCTATTATTTGTCAGCTATTGCTGTAAGTGTGAAATGGATTTGTTGAAAAATGAAAACCGTTCCCGTTGATGGAAGCGCCCCCTCAAGCTACTGGTTTCCTTTCGGGTATTTTTGACTCATACGGCTTCAATATATTAATACTTTAAACTTACGAAATAACCTATTTTCGTGCTCTTTAACATTCTGTTACCAGTCCTGTATTTTTATGCCAAAAGATAAAGTTTAGGTTTTTGGCCTTAGGCTCCTAGTAGGTAGGCGATACACGGGATTGGTTGTTATGGCTGGAAATAGGACAAGAAAGTGAACATTTTTGCTTTTACAACCGCTGCTGAGTTATCTCTAGTGTTAAGTCAGTATAAGCAGAAAACGATTTTGAGCGTCAGAAAATGGCCAATTTTGAGGAAATAAATTTTTTCAAAATTACTACCATACTTTAAGAACAAAGTTAGCATTTTAAACTCAACCAATACAGCGTCTAAATGGACATTTCACGAATGCCTATTAGCCGGACTTTATTGCTATTATAAGCTAGAAATTTGGCCGAAAAACCCATTTGGCAAAACTGATATTATTTTGTTTTGATCATTTTAAAACCTACCCGACGGTTTCCAAAGATTTTCGGCAGCGTGGAAATTCTCACTTCTGCGGAGGGACGTTTTCTTGGTTTGGGCTAAAACATTTTCAGTTGTGAGAAAGCTGAATACAAATTTGCGAAATTTCGTGTTACCGTGCATATGGCCGAATTTCTCGACCGTGAAGAGATGCTGAGCGAAATTCAAAAAACGTCTCAAAGCCCAGGAACTTTTGGCCGACTCCACAATTTTGAGAAATCGATGTTCAAAAATGTTTGGTCTAGCCGTTGTCAGATAATTTTTACTAATTTTTTGCTAATTTTGCTGGTTTCGTAAGCTCATGTGAATGTTCTGATTGCTATAATACGATGTATAAAGCTTTTTTAACTTCCAAAATTGCAAACGTTGCACCTCAAAATAAACCACTACAAAAGCACTGCACAAAAGGATACAGCAACCTTAAGATGATGTGCATATCTCAAAGTTGCAGATGTATTTGCATATGGCTGCTTTAGGTGGACCGTTTACACCCACAATGTAAAGTAAGACCAGTTTATTCTAAAATTAAATCTATTGGGCTTTAACGATTGTCGCTGTTTTGTGTATGTGCATTGTCTAACAGAAAACATTTTGCAGCTGCTTGAAAGCATTGGAAATTCCCGAAACCAAACCAAACAATGAAAAGTTACGCAAGCTTTGTTTTTGATTTTTGAACAGTTGCCAAATTAGTCTTTTTAAACATTTCTTTCCATAACGGATTTAATCCGTAATTGCAAAGAATCTCCAACTTCTGGAGGGCTCCGCCCCCCAGACCCCCTGGTGCTAATTTGCAATACTGTTATCAAGGAAATTCTCAGAGCTTTCGAAACGAAATGTATGTTTTAATATTTACTAGTGTTAGATGCAACTGATGCCAAATAAAATTTTTTTAAACATTTCCATTACGGATTATTGTGTAATTGGAAAAAATTCTTCAACTTCTGGGGGGCTCTAGACCCCCCTGTGTGCAGAAGTTTTGGAAAATTTAGTCGTAAAACCTATTTTTGGGTAATTTTCTTACCCCTTGTGGGAGCAATTTCGAAACCCCTTGTGGACGACAGTAGTATAGTATCCTTTTTTCGCACCTCAGTCATTGGATTGAGATATTCCCTCCGACCTATACAACCTTTTCCAGACCGTCACAGTTCCTCACTGTCTTTACACCTCTGGTCTGTTCGCTCTCTACTCCGGTTACACTCCCTGATCCCCACATCTAAATTCATCTAACAATATTCCTTAAACACTGAATTCCTTGAACTCTCCTTTGCTTTAATATCCAACTTTGTTTGACAACCCGAATTCTCTCAATAGTATAGCTGTCCTATTTCCATTCCAATCCCCTCTGCTCCAATTTCTTCCCGGGGCAGGACCGGCGTTGGCCCATTACCGGACTCCTACCTAATCTAATCAACCTACCTACCTAATTAACCTAGCTATGTACTATGTCTAGAAACCTCTACTAACTGACTCTACCACCATGGCTTCTCTGTACCTGTTTTGTTCGGTGCATACAATATTTTTGAATTTTTCTTTAATTTTTGTATTTTTACATTATCTTCTTATTGTTTCCTTCTTAGGACACTGTACGTATTTTGGAATTTTTCATTTTATTTACCTTTTTACATTATCTTCTTCTTCAACTTATTACCGGACCTGCCACAATATGTTTATTAAATTTTCACCTGTCCTCACATCTGCTTTTCTTCACATTTAGAATTTCTTGATGATAGCATAACATCCACAATTTAAGTATTATTATCATTTTATTGTCCACACCTCTAAGCCCTCTATTCTCTCCTGACTTTGTGCATCCTGTTTTTAATACGTCTTTAAAATCTTTCCAACTATGTCAAATGGATACCGATTCCCTTTACTTCGCTTGCTCCTCTAAAACTTTGAATGACTGCGTCCCACCCGAAAATGAGGAAACATGGAAAATTGCCCTAAAAGACTTCTTTGTATTAGACCCTAGTCAAAAAAGAATCCCTGGGCTATTTAAAGAAGAGTGGAAGGGAGAAGGCATAATAGCTCTTTGTAGTAAAACTTATTTGGCATGGGGTGAAACTAATAAGGTGAGTCATAAAGGAGTGAGCAAAAAGTTGAACCATTACAGTTGGAAAGATTTTAAAGACGTACTAAAAACAGGATGCACAAAGTCAGGAGAGAATAGGGGGCTTAGAGGTATGGACAATAAAATGATACAATACTTTCAAACTAAAGACGCGCTATCGTACTTGTACCCTAAACGCAAAGTGAAAGCAGACGGAGTGACGACAGTGCCCTTGGACAAATAATATTGTACAGTGGTCCTAAGAAGGAAAACAATAAGAAGATAATGTAAAAATACAAAAAATTAAAGAAAAATTCCAAAATATTGTACAGTGGTCCTAAGAAGGAAAACAATAAGAAGATAATGTAAAAATACAAAAAATTAAAGAAAAATTCAAAAATATTGTATGCACCGGACTAAATAGGTATGCAGGTACGTAGGTGGTAGATTAGTTAGGTAGATAGTTTTCTAGATATAGTACATAGCTAGGTTAATTAGGTAGGTAGGTTGATTAGATTAGGTAGGAGTCCGGTAATGGGCCAACGCCGGGTCCCAAGCCCCGGGGGAAGAACACAGAGGGACGGAATGGAAATAGGACAGCTATACTATTGAGAAGGGAATTTGGGTTGTCAAACAAAGTTGGATATGAAAGTAAAGGAGAGTTCAAGGAATTCAGTGTTTAAGGAATATTGTTAGATGAATTTAGATGTGGGGATCAGGGAGTGTAACCGGAGTAGAAAGCGAACAGACTAGAGGTGTAAAGACAGTGAAGGAATGTGACGGGCTGGAAAAAGTTGTATGGGTGGGAGGGAATATCTCAATCCAATGATTGAGGTGCGAAAAAAGGATACTATACTACTGTCGTCCACAAGGGGTTTCGAAATTGCTCCCACAAGGGGTAAGAAAATTACCCAAAAATAGGTTTTACGACTAAATTTTCCAAAACTTCTGCACACAGGGGGGTCTAGAGCCCCCCAGAAGTTGAAGAATTTTTTCCAATTACACAATAATCCGTAATGGAAATGTTTAAAAAAATTTTATTTGGCATCAGTTGCATCTAACACTAGTAAATATTAAAACATACATTTCGTTTCGTAAGCTCTGAGAATTTCCTTGATAACAGTATTGCAAATTAGCACCAGGGGTCTGGGGGGCGGAGCCCTCCAGAAGTTGGAGATTCTTTGCAATTACGGATTAAATCCGTTATGGAAAGAAATGTTTAAAAAGACTAATTTGGCAACTGTTCAAAAATCAAAAACAAAGCTTGCGTAACTTTTCATTGTTTGGTTTGGTTTCGGGAATTTCCAATGCTTTCAAGCAGCTGCAAAATGTTTTCTGTTAGACAATGCACATACACAAAACAGCGACAATCGTTAAAGCCCAATAGATTTAATTTTAGAATAAACTGGTCTTACTTTACATTGTGGGTGTAAACGGTCCACCTAAAGCAGCCATATGCAAATACATCTGCAACTTTGAGATATGCACATCATCTTAAGGGTGCTGTGTCCTTTTGTTCAGTGCTTGTGTAGGGGTTTATTTTGTGGTGCTACGTTTGCAATTTTGGAAGTTAAAAAAAAGCTTTATACATCGTATTATAGCAATCAGAACATTCACATGAGCTTACGAAACCAGCAAAATTAGCAAAAAATTAGTAAAAATTATCTGACAACGGCTAGACCAAACATTTTTGAACATCGATTTCTCAAAATTGTGGAGTCGGCCAAAAGTTCCTGGGCTTTGAGACGTTTTTTGAATTTCGCTCAGCATCTCTTCACGGTCGAGAAATTCGGCCATATGCACGGTAACACGAAATTTCGCAAATTTGTATTCAGCTTTCTCACAACTGAAAATGTTTTAGCCCAAACCAAGAAAACGTCCCTCCGCAGAAGTGAGAATTTCCACGCTGCCGAAAATCTTTGGAAACCGTCGGGTAGGTTTTAAAATGATCAAAACAAAATAATATCAGTTTTGCCAAATGGGTTTTTCGGCCAAATTTCTAGCTTATAATAGCAATAAAGTCCGGCTAATAGGCATTCGTGAAATGTCCATTTAGACGCTGTATTGGTTGAGTTTAAAATGCTAACTTTGTTCTTAAAGTATGGTAGTAATTTTGAAAAAATTTATTTCCTCAAAATTGGCCATTTTCTGACGCTCAAAATCGTTTTCTGCTTATACTGACTTAACACTAGAGATAACTCAGCAGCGGTTGTAAAAGCAAAAATGTTCACTTTCTTGTCCTATTTCCAGCCATCATGTAATCCCGTGTATCGCCTACCTACTAGGAGCCTAAGGCCAAAAACCTAAACTTTATCTTTTGGCATAAAAATACAGGACTGGTAACAGAATGTTAAAGAGCACGAAAATAGGTTATTTCGTAAGTTTAAAGTATTAATATATTGAAGCCGTATGAGTCAAAAATACCCGAAAGGAAACCAGTAGCTTGAGGGGGCGCTTCCATCAACGGGAACGGTTTTCATTTTTCAACAAATCCATTTCACACTTACAGCAATAGCTGACAAATAATAGCAATATGTAGAATATGAAGAGTCCAATACTTGGCACGACCTTGACGCGAAAAGGATGAGTTTAAGTTTTTAAGTTTAAGTCAAAAACGGTGTCATCCATTAACGGTTGAATGAAATAGCTCAAATTTTGCACAAATGTATGGATATACCTAACGCAGGGGCAATTTTGGGTTTCTCGATTTATGCAGTAATGAGAATTTTATCCATGTTCAAAAACTTTGAAAATTAATGTTTCATGGAATATCCGACTTAAGGTGGCAGTACCACTACCGGGGTGGACTTTGAACAGATGCTGCTGAACTAAATACTTAGTGAATCGGCTTGAAATTTGGCAAACTTGTTGTTTCTCAGGTTTACATCCAGATGAGCTGAGCTACGACGCTAGTCAGCTTGAACCGCTTGTAACTTGTTGACTAGAAACCACGTACTGAAGAGATATTGTTGTTGTTGTTGGTGTTGTTTGCTGCATGTAGACATCACAGTGTGATGATCATCACCCGAAGGTGCAGTGTTAGCCAGGAACTGGCTAACAGATATACACATCATTTTAAAGCGCTTTTTGCGCTCTTTCACGTAGGTCATTAAAATTGAGTATGCGAAACTTTAAAAATTTTGACTGTTTGCGCGTGCACAAAGCCACGATGGTAACTAGCCAATTATGCACTCTCTGACACCAGATTTTGCGCAAAGATAGTTTGTTAGCAGTTTTTCGCTTTATCCAGTGTTTTGTCAAGATCACTTCATCCATGGAAAAAGTACGTGAAAATCCCGGTAGTGGTACTTCACTAAGCAAAAACGAAACCATTTGCTCCTGTGTACTTTTAAAAATAAACGTGCATGCTAAATTTGAGCAACTTTAGTTGGAACATTGATGAAAAAATTAATTTAGGAAAATTTTCGTACTATATCTTCCTACTTTGCGCATATATTTTTATTTTAATAACTTGTGTAATGTATTTCATAAAATAGTATTCAATAATCAATGCAAAAAGCATCATGACATACATGACAGAACTTATTTCTACTGGTTTCTCCTGTATAGACGATAATGAATCAACATAACTTTGCCTCTTCAGCATAATTTTGATAAAACCACCATACAAAAAGTATATATGGTGTAAAGCTCTTTGTAACTCTTTCGGTACGAAAGTCGGTGCAATTGAATTTATCTTGAAGCTTCCGTAAAATTTCAGGTTTTTCAGCGTAAATGGTGCTTCTGTAAGTCGTTGTTGCCATTTTGTCGAAACATGCCCCGCCATCCAAAGTACCTTCAGCTAAGAGTTCGACAGAACAGAGCAATCGGTCTAATTTTGTCTATAATGCTGATAAATGTAAGCGCCACATTAAGTCTGTTTTTACTTGTTCTGTAATGTCACATGGGTGGAGTCAAATCAACTAGCAGCTTAAAAATTTTGATTATTTGCGCATGCGCAAAGCCATGATGTGCTTGACGGTACATATCTGCTTTCAAAACTTTTGGCAAAAATAGCCTATCAATAAACCTGTTCTAAAATAAACGTAGTAGAGCCGTAGAAATCCCTCGCCGTGGTAAACTAATTGTTAATTTTGCATATTTCGAAATACCATAAAATAATCTCCATGTTGCCTATATTTTGTAATGTAAGTTGCCGATTTCGCAAAAGTCGGTTTCTGCGAGATTGCGTCAAAAGCCGCTAATTTTTGAACGAGTTGAACTGGAACATAAACTCTTAAGCGTTAAAAGCCATATAAACATAGCTACTTATGTCGGAAGCAAAATTGCAGATCACTTGTAATTAGTGTTAAGTGATTGTAGTTGCAAGTGTATGTTTCTTCTATGGTTTTCAGCACTTCAACTTGCCAGTTCTATAATAATACGTAAATTCTTTAATGCGTTTTGTATGGAAGCATATCATCACACCGGAACTATTTTCTTAAGCTTTTAATAGAATTGGTTATAATTGAAGTATGTGTGCACGTAAGAGGTGGCCCTAAACATAAATAAATAAATGCCAAATGCAATAACAGACAAATGCATGGATTGCCAACTACTTATGAAAAAAGCCAAATTTAATAAGTTGTAGGACAGATGGTTATATTTCAGACAACAGTTGTTTGAGCTGGCATTTTTAACCATTAGGGAGGGGGACCTTCCCATAGGTGCAACAGGGATTTGGGCTGGGGGGTAGTGTGACTGTGTAGCACAGCCCCTCCACCCAAATGGAAGATCCCTTAACCCCCTAAAAAAATTTTTGCTACCCCTCCCCCAAAAATCGGCCTTCGGCCGAACCCCCCCCCCCAATAAAATTGTCTCAAACCTACATTTTGAAAAATTTTGGCAAAAAATTCAAATTTTTCAAGAAAATACAAAGAGTGAAAATAAGCGAAAAATTTCTAAATTTTTGTAGATACATAAAAATCACTTCAAAATTGCTTAAAAATTCGAAAATTTTTCAGTTTTTGGACGAAAAACCGATTTTTCTTGACCCCCCCCCTCTTCGGCTGAAATTGGCTTTTGGCGGCCCCTCATTCTTTTTCTTTAAAACCCCCCCCTCCCGCTTTCGAATCCCCTCCCCGCTGCATTTTCCTGGGCAAGAATTTCTGAAGTCAAAGGAAAGTTCTGAGTCTGGGGGAGGTCTGAGTCTGGGAGGGCTCAAATTCTGACTCTGGGGGGGGAGAAAAATCCCTAGAAAAATGTCTAAAAATAAATATTTTTTTCTTTGTTCAAAAATTGACTATTTTTAATAATTAACAAAATAGCTAAAAAATGCTTAAAAATATTTAAAAATCCGGCGAAACCGAAAAAATTTTCAAAATTTCCCCTCAAAACCCTATTTTTCCAGACACTACACGCTGAGTGGGGGCTACTGGGGGGGGGGGAGGGCCCGAATCCTGGGGGGGCGACCCAAGTCTGGGGAAGGCCCGAATCCTGAGGGTCGACCCAAGTCACTGGGGGAAGGCCAGATCCCTAGAGCGGCGACCCAAGTCTGGGGGAACGATTTCTGGGGGGCAACCCAAGTCACAGAGGGGGGAACGGATTTCTGAGCCCCCCCATAGCAGTGGCTTATCGGGGGGGGCCGGGCCCCCCCCCTTTCCTTGGGCCCCCTCCTTTGGCATTCCGGGCCCCCCCCAAGAAAAATTTTCTGCTGTTTATATGCATATTTTGAGAAAAAATAAGCATAATTTTAATAGATTTTGCAAAATTTTTAAAAAATTTCGCCTACGGCGCACTATGTATATATAACAACTTTAGTACGTATATATATACGTAGTTCTGTGCCTGTCTCTTAGTGTCTTCTATTTTGTTTCCTTTCCTGCTTTATGCATAAAATTATATACCTACTAATGGGGAATGCGGGATTGCAGGATTGATAATTGGCAGCTTCTGAAAGTGCCCTAGAATAAATTGAAATGAAAAATTCAGAAAAGCATCCAATTCCCGTTTTGGTTTTCCACTGATCGATTATACAACTCAATAACTCATCTCCATAGTTTCCCTGGAACTTTGGGTCTCGGGGGGGGTAAATCTTGGCCGACCTCCGAAATGTGATAGAGTACCCCCCCAACCCCCCCCAAATTCGGATCTCAAAAATTTAGAAAAATGGCCAAAAATGCAAAATTTTCTGTAATTTAGCCCTTTTATCATCAAAATAAGGCTTGTTTTTAATGTTTAGGTGTTTTTGCACCGTTTTAAAGCGATTTTAGGTCAAAATTTTAGAAAAAATTTTTCAAAAAATGACCATTTTTCGACCAAATGTTAGCTAACTTTTTGGGTCCAAAAAATCGTTGGGGGGGGGGGGGGGGGGGTTCGAGTGTAGCCAAAAGTTGGGGGAGGGTGAGTCAAAAATTCGGGGGGGGGGTAAAATTTAGTCAAAATTTTTGGAGGGGGATACCCCCCAACCCCCAAAACGAAACTATGCTCATCTCATCCCAAGTCTTAACTAATCTTTTATTCTTTTTAAACATTTGAATTGCAGAATTTTCCCGCATTCAAAAATTCTTCAACTTCTGGGGGGCTCCGCCCCCGACCCCCGTTTTGCACATTTACCTTTGTTGCCCTTGTAGCTTTCTCTTTATTGTTACCATTCCTCGTACCCATACTATATAGTTTACTGCAAGTTTTTTGTTGAATTAACTTTATATGTACATATATATCTCCATTTTATTTATTTAATCTTTTCAAAAGTTTGTGACGGTTTTTTTTTCCAATTTCAATAAATTCTTCAACTTTTGGGGGGCTCCGCCCAGACCCCCGTGTGACATGTGTAAATTCTCCATGCTTTGCTTCACTCACGGGATATAGTTATTTTTCAAATTGGCAAAATTAAAAGTGAACTACCCTTTCCTTACACAATTTTTTTTTCCTTGCAATAATATTTTGTTCCTGGAAAAAGACATTTTTACCCCCCTCCCAAAAATTTGGTTCCCCCCCCCCCCCCGGAAAAATTTTTCAGCGGGCCCCCCCCTTTTCAAAATCCTGGATCCGCCACTGCCCCATAGTTTCCCTGGAAATTTTCTTTGAGGGGGGGGCAAACTTCGAAAATTTGGTGGTCGACCCCCGAAATGTGATGGGGAGTACCTTCGGACCTCAGAAAATTCAAAAAATGGCCTAAAAACGCAAAATTTTCTGTATTTTAACGCATTTTTTGTCAAAACAAGGCTTGTTTTTATCGTTTTAGGCGTTTTCTCACCGTTTTAAACCGATTTAAGCCAAAATTTGAGAAAACATTTTCAAAAAATGACCATTTTTAGCATAATTATATAACTAACTTTTTGGCCCCAAAACTAAGTGCTGGGGGGTTCGGGGGTTACCAAAAGTAGGGGGAGGGATAGTCAAAAAATCTGGGAGGGGGTAAAGTTGGTCGAAAATTTTGGGGGGGATACCCCCCCCCAGGGAAACTGTGCCCCCCCTGTAGGAAAAAGCCAGTCCCCCACTTTTTTCGCCAGCCACTATGCTAGGTGCACCCTCCCCCGGAATTTTGGGGGGGGGGCCTTTTTAGACACCCACGAGCCCCCCCAAACCTCACCCAAAAACGTTTTTCTATTTTTATGTCAAAAATCGCATTTTCAGCCATTGCTAATGCCAAAAACATTCAACCATGAAGTAATTTTGACCATAGGTGTGTTAGGAGGGGGGGGGGGGTGGGGGCATGGATGTATATAATTGGGAGGGTTTGGGGGGGGGGGGGGTAGTCGCGCCGCACGCGCGAAAGATCGGCCAAAAATAGGGATTTTTGGGTAAATTCTGCAAAATTTTTCAAAAATTCAAATTTTTTGGCTTAAAGTGTTTATTATTGCGAGAATTACACGTTTTTAGCGGGTTTTATGGACTTTCTGGCTCAATATTGACCTTATTTTAGACTTAGAAGCATGTTGGCAATCAAGTTTTCGAGTTTATCCATAGGTGTACCACCATAGGTGTACACACCTGTTTGGGTTGGGGTGGGGGGGAGGAGTAAAAAGTCCAAATCTGGTTTCGGGGGTTCAAAAAAACTGTACCCAAACTGTACCCAAATTTTTTTCAGATACAAATGGCCCTCTGGGTTTACTTTGGGCGAGAAAAAAAGTGGGGAAGGAGAGAAGAGTGAAGGGGAATAAAATGGGCTAAAAATGCCAAAAATATATGCCATTTTCAAAAAGCCTATTTTTTACTATATGTACTGCTATAACTAAGCTTAAAAGTTCTTCCAAAAATTGAGTTTTGGCACCAAAAAAGACGTTTTTGACCATAAATTTCCGGCAAAGCCGAAAAAATTTGAAATTTTGACCAAAAATCCTAAAAATTTGACATTTTCTGGGCACCCTATAGTGAGTGGGTGGGGGGAAGCCCAAAATAGTGGGGGGGAGGTGACTCGAGTGGGGGGGGGAACCCAAAAGCCCCGCCCCCCATAAAATAACCAGTTCGGACATAAAATCGACTATTTTCGACATAATTCTAATAAAAAACCACTCGTGACGTTTTTAAAACCTAATTTTTAGCGTTTTTGACTGTTTCTAGACAATTTTTTCAGGAAATTTTTGTGAAAAATTGCAAAAATTTTTGCAAAAATTTAGCATTTTTCTCTTGTTTGGACCCGTTTTTGGGGGGGGAGGGGGCCCGAGGGCTCGGCTAGGGGGAGTAGTCGAGGTCGGGTATTGTGGGGGTGGGGTCTAGCTCTCTCCGTGGGGGGGTCTCTCGAGTGTAAGCTGTAGCCTGGTACACCTATGTTTACCACCTGTTTGGGTTGGGGGGGGGGGGAGTAGAAAGGTCAAATTTGGCTCGGGGATCCCACCCCAAGCGAAATTTGGGGGAGGGGGACCCCCCTAAACTGTGCCCAAGTTTTTTGGCTAAAACTGCTCCTTTTTCGATGTACAGTACATAAAACACTCTCAAAAGCTTCTTTCGATAGTTTTTCGTATGCAGTGGCGCACATAGGAACTTTTTTTCAGGGGGAGCGGACTCTCAGAAAAATAGGGGGCGGGGGGGGTCTGGGGCATCCCCCCCCCCAAGTTGAAAAATTTTGGACAACGTTTAAAATGCAAAAATAGCGTAGATCCAGCAAAAATAGAAAAAACTTCGCGCCGACGGCGCGAAAACTGAAAAATTTTAGAAAAGAAGTTACTATTGAAAGGTTTAAAACGCTGAAATCCGGGTAAATTAAACAAAAGTGAAGAGGTAAATTTCGCGCCGAAGGCGCGAAAATTTTTGAAATTTTAAGTCCGCGCTACGCGCGGACAATCCCATTTTCCTTTACATCTGGTTTCGGTGGCCGCCCCCACCCCCCTTATGTGCGCCCCTGTTCGTATGCTAAAATTGAACACGAAAATTGGCAAATTTGTGCTAAAATATGCCTAAATTAGCCCAGATTGTGGTTTATAATTGTCTATATCACCTTGCAATTGCTACAAATAACCATCTTCAGCTCTTGATGTGATTTATAACCATTTGTCACTAATTTTTTCCAAACATTTTTAGATTGCAAAAAATTTTCAAAATTTTGCATTTTTACCTAGGTTTCGGCCCAATTTTAGAGGGAGAGGGTTTGAGCTCGGTTTGGGGAGTAGAGGTCGGTAAAGGGGGAGGGTGGGTCTGGCCTCTCTCCGTGGGAGGGATCTCACAGGGGGCAAACTGTAGCCTGGTTCACCTATGTTTAAACCCTGTCCAATGTCTAAATTACTTCTGGATTGAATGTTTTTTGGCATTAGCAATCGCTGAAAATGCGATTTTTGACATAAATATAGAAACATTTTTGGGGGAAGTAGGGGTGTATAAGTACCCCAAGTCTCAGGGGAGGGGCCCCAACCCAAAATCCCCGGTACACCTATGGTGGGGACCCCCTCCAAAGTGACAAATTTTTGCGACCCCCAAGATTTTCTGATTTTTGCTAGCCCCCTCCCCAGATTTTTGGCCAAAAAGTGGCCAAACGTCATCGAAGGTCTAGGGGGTCCCCACCCTCCGTCGGAACCATAAGGTGTGTTAGGGTGGGGGGACCCCTCGGGTCGCCAACCCCTAAAATTTTTCACACCTCCCCCCAAATCGGCCTTCGGCCAACTCCCCCTTTCTAAAAATTGTCAAACTCCTACCTAAATTTTTGAACGGTTTTAGCCGAAGTTCGCGAAATTTTCAAAAAATTGATGAAAATAAGCGAAAGATTTCTTGGTTTGCGCCTTAAGTCCATAAAAATAACGCAAAAGTAACCGAAATTGAGAAAATTTTGCAGTTTTTGGACGAAAAACCGATTTTTCGGCGACCCCCCCCCCCCCGAAAATTTTCTTACCACCCCTCCCCCAAGGCAGAAATTGACTTTTGGCGAACCCCCCTCCTCCTTTTTCTTCAACCCCCCCCTCCTACTTTTTTCAAACCCCAGCCCCACCCCCACTTTTTCGCCAGCCACACCTATGGTCGGAACCCCCCCCACCCATGGTGGTGTATTGAAGGGGTGGCGCCTGTATAATGACCGGCAATTTTGGCGACCACCCCACAGATTTTCAGATTTTTACCCCAAATTTTGGCCAAAAGTGGTCAAGTAACAAAATCTGAAAAATTTGAGAAGTCCCCACCCTCCGTCGGAACCCCCACCAGATTTTTTGCCTACTTACTTTTGCAAGTTTTGACATTAGACGGGGGTTTCAAAGTCGAAAATTGATTGCCAACATGCTTCTAAGTCTAAAATAAGGGCAAATTGAGCCGAAGTATAAAACCGTTAAAAACGTGTATTTCTCGCCTACCATAATACGCTTGCTATAATAAAAATTTGGATTTTTTGAAAACTTTGCAAATTTGCCTAAAATACCCAATTTTTTGGACAATTCCCTAACCCATCGGCACCCTCCCCCCCCCCCCAAAATTTGGGGGGGGGGGAGATAATGAAATGGCTGAAGGGGGGGGTTTTGGGAATATAGTCTTTTTTTAAAATTAAGTTAAAAAGGTGGGGTCCAAATTTTGAATACTTTCTACTTTCTCAGATATCGTTGATTTCCATATTTTTATGGATCCAACAAAATTTCATTTTAACGAGTTTTTTAAAATTAAAGTCGTAAATTTTTTGAGGTTTAATTTATTTCGTTCCTCAAAGTTGAGGTCGAATTAAAGCGTTTTTACTTGTTTTAATTTTTAAGTTTCGGACTATATAAATTTGGTCTTAAAACTTTGTGTTCATTTTCTTGAACAGTTGGCTTTTATTCAAAATTATGATGATTGGTTGAAATGAGGCTAATGTCCTTGAACAGTTCGGAAATTTTCAAATCGACTTGCCCGACTTTGTCCGATTTGCCTACTTTTTGGCGAGGATATAGAGCATGGGTGTGGTCAAAAAATGTCGGGTACTGAGATCATAGCTGCCATCCAGCCAACGCGCATGCTATCTTGGCCCCCCAGTTTTTCATCTCGCACTTCCAATTAGGAGGGGGGGGGGAACAGCTGAAAGAAGGGGAAAACATGGTCGCCTCCTCCCCAACCATAGCAGCTGCAGTTTGGCTAAGACTAATTATAGCAAACTAAAAAAACGGGAAATCCGTGATATTCTATCCAGTACCAGATTGGTTTCTAAGTTTGATTCTGTAAGTACAGTACTTGACCAAATTTGACCTCCCAAAATTGGCCAAAATACTGAGATTTTCGAAAGTTTGCAGAGTATATATCAAACCAACCATCTGCAACTTTGGCTACTATAAAATTTGCATGCGAATAATTGACTTGCTCTATCCCCGTAATAAATGATTTTCCCTACGTGCACCCAGTAGTCTACTACGTGGAAAACATGATGACCAAATTTTTCAATTTTGCATGCTTCAGGAGAGAGCGTAACTAATGCTTCTATAGGAGAGAGAATGCTTTAAAACTCAAAATATGCCAACTTGGCGGCGCAGAAGCTTCTAGCTCGAAAATTTGATTTGCAGCATCAACATGCCAGGTTTCATAAGTTTCTATGGTAAAAATTGCAATATCGCATCAGCAATACGTAACTT